>CP025656.1:21664411-21894812 GCA_003576665.1 Ipomoea trifida
TTAACTTATTCAATTATATTTTTGTGTGCAGTTTAATGGTTGATTTGAACTTTATTCATGTATGCTCCATATAATCTTATAGAGATTTAAACATATTTTAATTTCGCTAATTTTTTTTTCTGACTTTTGAACGAATGACAAAATACACAATGTTAATATGAGAGAAAACGACTAGTTATTATAGGACAGTTTTGTGACATCATAAGTAGAAAGTCAAACTTAGAGGCATACTTTTCAATTAAAACCGCGTACATTGCTATCATCTTCACTTCAGTTTTCTACTAGGATGGGCCCACCCAACTCTGACTTCAAAATTGCAACTGCAGCCCCTAAAAAATTGACCCGTGACGGTCCACAGTACACTATGAATCCTGATATAATATATAAAATTTGACTTCATAAGATACAGAATTTATGTTTATAATGCATAGAATTATATAGCTGATGACACATAAATATTTAACATAATAAACATACACATTCTGGAATTGAAATTCATAATGTATAGAATTATATAGATGAAGACACATGGATTCATAACATAATACACATGCTCTGTATGTACTTATTTTAAAATTCGTGTTTATGTTTATGTGTATTATGTTAAGTATTTATGTGTCCTTAATTATATAATTTTGTGAATTATGAACATGGATTCTGTACTTTATGAAGTCAAATTCTGTTTTATATAAATTGCATACAACATGATTCTTGTATTAGAATATCACCAATTTGATTCCCGTCAAACATCTTTTAGTTTGAGTCGGCGACACAAAATTTTGTTAGTGCAGTTTACCTCTCATGTGTGGTTTGAAGGTTTACATAAGAACGGGGTTTACCTGATCGTGATGCATACCATCGTGTAGTGGTTGAAAGTTTTCATCGTACGTTATCCCAAAATTGCAACTACAAGACATTAGTTCAACAAAAAAAAAAAAAGAAATAAATAAAATTAATGGGTTGTCGACCATTCTTTTTCATTTTTCATATATAAACGAATGTAGGAAAGTATTTAAAATTGTATTGTGATATTTAGAAGAATAATTTATTTCACTTTTGGTTAGTCTGTGATATTTTCACATTGATAAAGTTGGGAAATGTGGTACAAGAAGAGACCAAATCACCAGACAGAAATTAACATTGCAGCATTGTCATCAAGCTAAGACCAAACCACATTGAAAGCCATCCAACACAGTCTAATGATTCAGAAAGTTTAGCAAAATACTATGACTATGCATACCATTTTTCTATTTTTATATGAGGAGACGATAAGTTCTGCCATGTAATATGCCTACATTTATATCCAAGTCTTTCCTAGCAAACTAAAATACAAATTGTTACAGTTCACCGCCTTTAGTTTTTTAGTCTTGAGCTATGGCCTACTAAGCTATTGCTTCTCGGCTCAACTTGAACGAAGCTAAGCTCCATCGGCTCGCTTGATTTGGTCTAACCCATTACCTCTAAACCCATTCTGGTTCTTTGAACCAGCTTAAATCATACTCAACATATTTTGAAATTTTAATTTTGACCCATCGAGATATTATATTGCAATCAAGATTACAGACAAACTTTGGTGAGACTTATCATATGCAATCAAGTTGAATAATAGTGTAATCCCATTATTAATAATGGTGCAGTGGCATGGCAAATTGGCAGCCATTTAAAATAACACATGGCATGGGATTTAAATTATCACAACTTGGATATAATGAGAGTCCCAAAGATTTGAAGATTTCATCTTTGATGGCCCCTACCTCAAATAATCATTCATGCAAAAGTAAAATCTAAGGTATCTATTTCTTTGTTTGATTGATGATATTTAGTATGCTCCTTTGTTTGACATTTAATGCCCATAAAATGTCAACAAATGTGAACTCCTCTTGCCCCACCTTTTCTCCATTGTACTTTCATCCCACAAATAAATTATTTTAAATAAATGATGCAACATGACATATATAAATTATTTTTTAATAAATCAGGTTTTTTGGTTTCGCCAAGCTATACCATCCGAGACTCAACACTAAATTGTACACTTATGTGCATAAGAAACTTATCCCAAACTTAAACCCTCGACCATCCAAGACTCAACTCTTAATTGTACACTTCTGTGCATAAGAAGCTTATCCCAAGCATAAACCTTAGATCATCCGAGACTCAACTCTAAATTGTACACTGCTTGTGCATAAGAAACTTATCCCAAACTTAAACCCTCGACCATCCGAGACTCAACACTAAATTGTACACTTCTGTGCATAAGAAACTTTTCGCTAACTTAAACCCTCGACCATCCGAGGCTCAACACTAAATTGTACCCGTACATTTCTGTGCATAAGAAACTTATCCTATACTTAAACGTCTAATAATCGTGATAGGAATCGAATCGAACTCACACACTATCGTTGAAAACAAGTCTTGAATTAAAATTTTCATGAACAAATGTGAATTCTTTTACTCATATCTCACCTTTTTTCCCATTGTACTTTCATCCCACAAATTAATTATTTTAAATAAATAATGCAACATGACATATATAAAATCTTTTAAATACATAAACTTGATTTGTACTTTCCGCCATTTCCTGTTCTCTTTTTACATTTTGCAAGCATTATCTTTTCACTTTTCATGGTGGACAAATAATCATTAAAGATCTTCTTGGTCCTACTCTTAGCTTTGTTTCTCCCCCTCCTTCTGTCTCACAATGTATATAATGGATAGTTTAATAATTAAATTCGAGATATTATATTTAATTTGAATTTAGTATGTAAATATATCATAATAACATATTGAATAAGAGTACTGAAAATATGCAATCGTGTTTAACCTGCTATATTATTATTCACTCTATTATAAATTTTAAGTATATATGAACAGATGCTGCATTGTAATAGAGTCAATAATATTCAAAAAAATCTTTAAGTATAATAATTTAATCTTAAAAATAATATAATAACGATATAGAACGTAGAAAACTTAAATCCAAGCACAATTTATCATGGTTGAAAAATTGCTAGGCGACAATTAATTTGTGTTTAGACGTTCGTTCGTTTGTTTTTTATTTTATTTTTATTAATTTGATAATAATTTTCTGAAAAAGATTGTATTCTCCTTGGATTTATATAAAATCATCCATCATCCCATGTTAGGGTATATGAATAAATTTGTATAATATGCAAAGACAAAAACAAGAGAAAAGTTTGTTGGGTTAACGTTAAATCAAAGACGCAATGTATTGTAAAACTTTGAAAATAAACATTATTTTATGGTCCTAAAAGGTGATCAAACCACGTGATTGACCGATGCTGACTCTACAAACACCCACGTGCAAATGTAAACCTATTCCATATATATATATATAGAATACTACTTGTCAAATTAAGTGCTCCTTATTATTGTCAATATCATACTTTATTATTATCTTAAAAACTTATACTTAATAACAAAGATACTATTCTATTTTCTTATATTTACATAGCAGTTAACGTCATGTTTGAAATGCACGTCGTCGGTGAGAGGATGTTAAATTTGATCATCTAAATCTACGGCTCCGAAAGAATTGGTCAAGTGGGTAGACCATGATTCTTGTACTAAAATGTCATGAATTTGATTCTGTCAAACACTCTCTTAGTTTAATTTCTCGCACAATGTCTTCCTAGTGCGATTTGTCTCTCCTCAGTGATTTGTGGGCAATATGATATTACTACATTAATTATTTCTTTGTGTACTAGTCATATAATACTTTTCTAACGAAAAATTAAACGAAACAATATCTAAAAAGTCAGTTTCCTATGAGATGGATTGGTCAAACACGAAAATATATACTAACTACATCACATCTAAATAGAAGTTGATCCATTTTTGTTTCTCCCAAACCCTCTCATCAATGAAAATACATTAGATGATCTCACCGGAGATTTTGTCATCCCTAAATTACAATATATATATATATATATTTTTGCATGATAAATATAAATAAATGAAATATCCAAAATAGCTGTCAACATTAAGCTGACAAATTTAGAAATTGCCACTGTGTCAGCCACATATGACTTAAAAAAATTAAAGACATCACTAATTCTCACGAAGTCTACAGTAAATATTGTCCATTAGCTTAACTATTAACTGTATCGAGCCCTCTAGTTATTTTCAAAATGAACATCATTTTCATCACTCAACCAATTTTGAAGCAGCCATGGCTGTAACAATCTATATAATAGACAATTTAATTAGTATATGATACTATCTTTTTCAACACACACATATGTATGTATGTAAGTCATGATTTTCATCAATAGACACAATAACTACTTTTCTCATTGAATTGTAGGCACCTTTAAGGATAAGACAGCTAGTCAGGTGATTTGTCCCTCTATATATGAACAGTACTAAGCAAGGCCGGTTCTAAGCATGTCTAACATGAGCGATCGCACAGGACCCCCAATTTTTATTTGTGTGCGTATATATAGTTTACAGAATTTTAAGCTAAGTGTATGGAGATTGAGTCAATTTGTGATAAGGTGAAACTGAGCCCAATTGATAATTGTTTTAAAAACCCCAAAAAAGTGTGTGTGTGTGTATATTGCACAGAGCCAATTTTTATTGGAACGGCCATGGTACTAAGTATATCATATTAGAATTTACTTACGCAACATTGAATGCCACATTTCAATATCAATATGTTACAATATCTATTTAACCCTCAAAATCTCAGCTTAATGGTTGTCTTTTCACACTACTTTAAAGTTACACATTAAAAGTTTTAAAAATGAAAATAACATACATTTCTCATCAAGAAAAAGAGAGCCCCATGTGAATTATTATTATAATTATTAAGGTTTAATTTAAACCCAAGTTGTATATAGAGGCATTGATTAATGACAAAAATTTTGTCATATTTTGTGTGCCCATGCCTAGTCCTCATGAGCTCACTCTTTATGCACCATTTTTCCTCTTCCCTTGCCCCGTGCATTGGGACCCTCTCCTCTCCTCTCCTGGTGCTGTTTACCAAATCACTTCACGACAACTTCTTCCCCATTAAAATATTGACTTAAACAACTTAGAACAAATCTCATATTAACTCTATCATTATTATTATATTATTGTAGACATTATTAAATACATCTCCTCTTGGAATTTGTCTTCTTTTTTTTTTTTATTAATATTTTTTGTCCCAAAAGATTTAATTCCTAACCCCAAGGTCCCTACGTCCCGACTGGACAGAGCACTGGGAGGATATAAAACTGGTAACTCAACTGAACACAGAGGCTAGACGTACCTTTGCTTATTGCGCTTAACAAGTCTCCTCACACCGCCGCTGGTGAAATTCGATCCCTGACTTTCTTTTTAAACTTCACCCTTTGACCAACTAAGCTGTCCATGCAGTTTTTTTTTTTTTTTTTTTTTTTTTTTTTTTTTTTTTTTTTTTTTTTTATATATATATATATTGCAATACTTTCAAATAAGAATATAATAGTTTTAAAGTTTTAAGTTGGACTCTCGTGAAAGTTGTCTATTAACATTTTTTTAAACTGAGCCGATCAGATACGAACAGCTTGGACTACTTTACTTTTTAGTGGTCATTTGTCAGCTAAAGTCACAAGGTGTGATTCATTCAGAGCGCTTATTCGGATAGAGGTTGTGATCTTTCCCTAAATCATCAAAGAATGATAGTTTATGATAATGAGAATGTGTCCTTTTTTTCTACTAACTCAAATATTTTATGCAAATTAGATCATATAATATAAATTATTACTAATCATTAATGCTCAACCATTTTTTTTAAAGGGAGAAATAATGCCATAATGGAGGTAGTTACAAATAATTTATTAAATACGGGTAACATTTGCTAAAGGTCCAAGGTCGGTCCTTGGTTGAGGATATACCCTCTCGGAGTTTGGGTTTCTAGAGAAATGCTAAATGAATTATCGAAAGTAAAGACGGTTAGCATAGCTCGTGAAGAGAATTTAATTTAATTATACATTTGCTTCTTGATAAATGACAGGAAAATGGGACTTAACACCAGACATAAAAAAGACTTGACACTTTTCATTTGGCTGAAGAGTGGGGACTAGTATTGTCTTCCGCAATTCCATCCAACAAGGTATAATAAACTCTACTCGTCTCATCCATATCATATATATCTATATATATACCTAGCTAGGTAATGTGAAATTTTCATATATATGAACTTTTATAATATACCATGTCAATAAATACTTAAAATACTTTTTAGTATGATTTATTCATATATGATATATCCATTTACTTATATTTATTTATATTGTTTGGTTCACAAGAATTTTCTAGGAAAGTACAAGGAAAGACTAGCTAGGGACATGAGATGCCATGGTTGGACTATTAGACAGCTCCTTTATAAAGTGGAATATCTGCGGCCGTGTCATGATAAATACCCCCCACCCTCCCATTGCTCTTTCCCCTCATCCATCTCTCTCTCTCTCCCCAGGACAAATTTTCAGAGAGAGAACCAAAAAAAAGCTCCATATCAGAGAGAAATAATTGTGAGTGAAGATGGTGAGAGCTCCCTGCTGTGAAAAAATGGGTCTGAAGAAAGGGCCATGGACTCCTGAAGAAGATCAGATTCTGGTCTCTTACATTCAGAAGAACGGCCATGGAAACTGGAGAGCTCTTCCTAAACAAGCTGGTAAGACACTAAGACTTAATATTCTCCAGTTCTTAGCTTAGTTTCCTCAGGAAAATCCTGGGAATTTGGAGAAGATTAGATGATGAAACTAACAAAATGCAAGATTGTTAATCTGATGTTCTTTTTTTAATGATGTTTTTAGGACTGTTGAGGTGCGGGAAGAGTTGCAGGCTTCGATGGACGAATTATCTGCGACCCGACATCAAAAGGGGGAATTTCACCAAGGAAGAAGAAGACACCATTATCCAGTTACATGAAATGCTTGGCAATAGGTATGTTTACCACCCTCCAATGTTGAACATAAATCAAAACTATACTATTTCACCCGCACATGTGAGGGGAGCGTGTTAAACAGACATAAACATAATTTTATTTTGTTCAATCTAAACATCAAAATACATCATTCATATCGTTACCCATCCTTTTATCATTTCTTTTCAAGTTTTATGAAACCTAGGGCAAGTTGATACTTGATAGTGATCATAGCCATCAAAGTTGAATAGTACATATATATGACCCTAACTTTACTTAGCAATGTCCATGGTAGTAATCATTCCTCAAAACAAAGTAAAAGGGTAAACAGCTTAATTCAGTTCCACCCGTCACAGTGCAAAAAATTCACCTAATATGGTGAACTTCTTGTAAACACTAGACATTAGTCCTCAATCCTCTTATCTAATAAGTTGTTGAATCATCGTAATTTATCCATTCATATGACATTTCGAGATGTAAATGTGTGATTTAAAAACAAGCAAAGAGCCAAGAGGTATCCATCTTATTTAATATATATACACAACTATGCATTACTAAAATATTATTTGGTTTCATTTGTGGATCTATGAAACCCAAACAAGACAAACGTAAAATCTTGGTATTTATGGCTCGTATCTCCTTAGGATGTTGTGACAACAATAATTAATTAAGCTTCATCGCTATCTTAATTGATTAATATTAATTAATTTTGGGATTTTGTGATTCGTTTTCAGATGGTCTGCAATTGCAGCGAGATTGCCGGGGCGAACGGACAACGAAATTAAAAATGTTTGGCATACCCACTTGAAGAAGAAGCTGAAAGGCTATCAGCCCCCTCAGAACGCCAAGAGACAATTTTCCGGCAAGGTTGCCGGCGCCGGCGACGTTGCCGGAGATTCTAGCACGACGACGTCGGAGGACGATGGGTCTACCGGGATGAATGTTTTGGTGTCTTCGCCGGAGAGGTCGTCGTCGGCGTCGAGCGAGATGTCGTCGGTGACGGAGGGAGTGGCGGTGGACGCGCCGGCGGTTGGGGTGAAGCAGGAAGATGTGAACTCGTCGCCGGAGTACTTGCCGGAGATCGACGAGAGCTTCTGGACGGAAGAGGCGGCGGTGGCGAGTTTGCCGTGGGTGGAAGTTGACGAGTTTCCGGTGGTGGGCGCCAGCCTGGCGAACAGTGATGATGTGGACAGGATGATGTGGCATTCGACAACGTTGGATGATGACATGGACTTTTGGTACAACGTTTTTGTCCGGTCGGCTGGTGAATTGCCAGAATTACCAGAGTTCTGATAGGCTGTAGCATAGAGTTAGTGATGTTTACTATTTAGGAAAAAAAATTACACTAAAAAAAAGATTTTTTTTTTAAACATTGATTTACGAGGAAATTACTGTCGCTATCTGAAAGTGCATGTATTTTGAGAGAAATTCGCTTTATAGCATTAGTCGACAAGGACTACTAGTGGTAATCAACTAAGATTATCCATAGTTGAATAGCTCAAATCGAGAAAATCAACAGATAACTCTAACAAAGAGTCGTTGAAATTTTATGATTATCAAATCAATTTTCCTATTAAAGGTGTTCTAGTATGGGACAAAGGATGTCCAATGAATATTTCAAATTATGGAATTATTCGCTGACTATTTTTAATAATAATAAGAATAAAAGTTGATTATGTGTTTTCTTCCTTTTTTTTTTTTCTAATTTAAGGAAAAAAAATTAAAGTACAATTGAATAATTAAATGAAATTCTTTGGTGTAACAAAAAGAAACTCATCAGATTAGTATCATACTTTATTATTCAATTTTTGTTTTTGTTTTGATTAATAGATGAATCATAAAATTAGATGGTGAGAGTACTATAATAAAGAGTGACAGAAATTATTAGAGCATCCTCAATAGGCATAGATTTTGAGTAGTTTTTACATGTAGTGCGATTTAGAAAGAGAAGATGGTGGGGGGAGCAAAACAAAATCTGAAAAACAAATTCTTCATATTAACGCGCCCACTGCATGCATGCGCCCGTCTCGGTGCTAGTTTTGCTACACACGCGACAAAGCTTTGCAGATTTTGAATCTTGATAGATTTCACGCGACAGGCAAAAATCAAGTGCTTATGTTATGAAAAAACACCAAAAAAAAACCCTTATTTGTTGAAAAATTATCTTCAAGTTTTTAGCCAAGTAAAAGACCGCTTAAAATGCACTATTGTAGATGCCCTTAGCTTTTTACCTAAAGATGGTGAAGAAGCTCATTAAGGTAAGGTATCAAATTAAAACATTTTTTAGATGTCACGTAATTAAGGAAACTTCTTAAAACACTTATATTTTATTAATAAATCTAATTGGAATAAATTATGCACCAAACTTTATATCTTTGACCTAATGAGTTAGGATGAACAAATTCTATGATAAGGTGTCAATACCATAGTGAGAAATTATTTTACAATTAATGCAACTTACAATAAAGCTAAGCTAACTTTTAAAAAAAAACAAATGAAAATAGTATAAATTATAATTAAATTATAATGAAAAATCTTATGATTGCATTCCAAATAACTTAACTTTATCTCATAATATTATTAAAACAAAAAGATGTGAATGAGTATGTCATAGATTTCCATATCGAGATTGTGAGATTATTTTAAATTTGAGAGATTCTCCACCTATTACATTAATCTTTTAGATGACATGGACTATTCTTTAAGGCGATTTTACCTATTATTAACTATCTAGAAGAAGATTATTCGATATCGAGATATGGACGTTCAATGTGAAAGCTATCTAAAATAAAACTTGAAGGGCTACCAAACCCTAGTTCGGAAGGTGAGCTCTACATCTAAAATGGACTGCTATGAATATATCTTCTCCATCCTACTTAATAAATATATAATTTTGAACATCAAACTTAGATGCCCTTCATTGTTCCAGTTCTGAAAATTGACGGATGAGATAAATCGCGGGATGTGTCTCACCTGACCTATAAACCCCTAAACGCTTGTACACTAGTGTCTACAACAAAGTGAACATACTTTCCTTTTTGGGTTCTTTCGTCGAATTCAAACCCTGCACTTGTGATTACTAACAAAGTAAAGTTCATACACTAGAAAAATGTAAAGTTCATAAACTTATTCTGAATTTGTGAACCAGTTAAGCTATCCTCGGATCAATTGTTGATAGGTACACACATGTACAATTAGCTAGTGTGAAGTTAACAGTACCATTAACAAATGTACAATCCCTACTAGTTGCCATCACCACCAACATTACATGTTCAACAACAGACAAAAGTTATTCATCGTCAAATTCACACCATCAAGCTGGCTTGGTTGTCTATATACGTAACTTCTTTTGTTTCCTTTATTATTATTTTTTTTATGAGGAAAACTTACAGTCACTATTGAATAATGTGCACTCGGTAAATCATGTCCATGTCATTTCTGTGTAATAGTTCGCAAAGCACACTAAAAAAATCATGAAGTTCGACAATCTCGACCGAGAGAGTATTGACAAGAATCAAACTTGTAACCTTCTGGAGCGAGAATCATGTTTTGTCTACTCGATAACTCCTTTCGGAACATATTTAATATTTCATTCACATTATACCCGTGGCAATATATACACTCTATTAGTGTACGTTTCTAGTCAACTTAGATCAGCAAACTAATGAACCTATTACATATATGCCAAAGGGTCCTTATAAAAAGTTGAAAAATCAATGAAAATGTCCAAGTGAGGCTATCTATCTCAAGACTTTTGTGGCTTTTTTTCTTTAATTAGATCAACTCAGTCAACTTATTGGTCATAGATGACAACAATTTGTAGGTGGAACTTTGCTTTACGTGGTCCTTCATTTTCATACTTTAGTCGGTAAGCTTCTCCCCAATTTCCTTTTGGAAAATGACAAAGTGTGATTAAGGATAAAAATTCCATGCAATTGTTATACCATAGACCATGATTCATACAAAAATTATGTATCTTCAATTAACAAATTATGTACCTACAATTAACAATTTCTGTACACATAATATGATAGTTACGGGTATAGAAACTATCAACTGCAAGTAAGAATGTGTCAACTATAGATACAGAATCTGAAGGTTATTTTTGGATTAGGGTCTACAATGCAAGGTAGACCCAGCTAATCCATGGTATAAATTGTCATAACTTTATAATAGTGACCGCTGCAGGGTGTAGGTAGGGTTTGAATCCTAACAATAACTAAAAAAAAATAAAGTAGGTATGTATATACTAGGTATAAACACTTAGGGTATGTAGGCCCCTGGTGTTCTTGTTGGAAGTTAGGACCCGTGCCCACCCCTCTAGATGCTCGACAAATGTACAATTCTTTTTCTTTTTCGGGAAACAGTTCTTTTTTTTTTTTTCTCAGGGTCCACTCGTGCGTGTTCGCTCCGAGAGGCACGAGAGCTAGCCCAGGAGGAATCATCACTTGTAGAAATCGAATCCGGATTTTTCCAAAATTCTTCCCCACAAAGAGAGCTCACTTGCCACTTGAGCTACCCCATTGGGTTCAAATGTACAGTTCTAGCTTGCCTTCATTCATGATTATATTTATTGGTCATTCACGTGTCCCCAACTCCCTGGATGTCAGCGATCTTCGCACGGGTAAATATAACATCCTACCTTCTAGTACATGATATTTTGAGTGACTTGAGCAGTCGATGGTTGTGTTGTTATCACATAGTGTGTAGGTTCAAATCATGGTGGTAGCAAAGAGTAAAAGTAAAAGCAAGAATGCCGTCCAAAAGACATATACCTAAGTACCATCTAAAAAGTCATGATGCATTGCATTTTGTTTACTTAGAATTTAAATGCCTTTGGAAATTTAGGGAGTGTATTTACTTTTACCTATGCTTTTTACTTGTGATTTTTTGTCTGTTTCTTAATTGTTTGATTAAGAATATGTTAAGATTCCAGTCTAGGATTTCTGTTCAATTCCGTGTTTGTTTTGCTGTCTGAGGAAATGGAATTAATTTCACCTTTTTTTCCATTAATAGACCAATGAAATTTGGCGAGGGGATGATGCAAATATGAATACAAACACCATGGAAGAATATCTTATCAAGATCACATTTATAAGGGTAAAAGTGTGGAAAATTTTGGTTTTATTCGAGCTACGTTTTCGATACGGAGTTAGTAATGAGTATGAATGGATCTTGTGAAATTTAAGGAGAAGAGTATGAATTTAGTTGAATTTAGAAGTGTGAATGACATAATTCATTTTGACGAGTTATAACTGAATAAATTGAATTTGGACAATTTTTGAAATATATAACTCGATCCATCCATTGAATCGAATAGGATGTTCAACAATGTAACAATTCAAATTTGATGGATCAAATTGATTATTACGAGTTGCAAAAAACTTGAAATTTTAAATGTTTTTATTTCAAATTTGAAGTTTCAGTTTTTTTTTTTTTAACTAGAAATATCAATTGCATCCTTATTTTGAATCAAGGGGACCACCATGGTTGATCCAAATGGGAAGTTTTTCCCACCTTATCCATGCCAAAACATCCAATTCATATAGGGATTGTATGGGAATTAAAGAGGTAATAAACTAAATTCAATTGTTACACTTTCATAGTTAAATTAACAGTTTTAAAAGTTGATAAGTAAATTATTAATATAATTATAATTCAACTATAATAACATATTTTATATGTCCGACTTGAGTCAAATTTAAAGTCTCATAGTGGTTGTGATATCCAATATTGTATGGCAAAGAAATATATATAAATATCCCATTAGTTTAGTTAAGAATTGGCAAGAGACTTTATCTCAACTCTAACTCCAATCTATTAATCACTAACTATTGAGATAACAATTTTGAAGAGTTGATAAATGAAATGCTAATGCAATTACAATGTCAACAAATTAATTCTGGTATGAATACGCCATATTAAAGAGTTCAAAGTCTAGTCGTTCCGCTAAGTTTATTTTGATTACATTTTACTCTACAAATTCATTAAAGAATGTTAAGATATAAGACCATATCATTAGAGATGGCAATTTGTCTGGCAAATTATTGAGAATTCGGAACAAGGATGGGGAATGTGTGTAATTCCTCGTCAGGTATTTCACTCCCCGCCCCCGGATAATTATTTAGTCCCTCAATTGTTTTACAACTATCAATTTACAGTCGTTTTGCAACTATCAATATATATACACTTAAATATTTCAAAAGTATATATACGCTTAAGTATGTTAATTTTTGAAATTAGGACATAAGTTTTTTTTTTTTATTAAAAATTAGTAACACTTTGACTAAAAATTGACTTGGTATGGAGAATCCACGTTCCCCCTCGTACGGAGAATCCCCGCTCCCGCCTAGCTCCCCGCGAGAGAATCCCTGTTCCCTCCCCGTACCCGCCTAACTTCCACACCCACACAGGACGGGCGGGAATGGAGCAGGGAGCAGGAATTCCCCGCGGGGACGGGGAGTACTTCCAATTCCCCGAGGGACGGGGTTGCTGGGACGGGGAGTATTTCCAATTCCCAAGGGACGGAGTTGCGGGGATGGGGAGTATAATAGAAAGGGCAACACGAATAAATTAAACAAAGTGTAGTTCAAATTAGGAAACCATTGGAGCAGCAAGTGTACTCATCAATTACACAAATCAAACTAAATTCAGTCACCTCTCAAATCAAGAAAAATAGAAAGGTGTACATCAACAAAAACTCTCACAGAAGCACCATGTGCATATCCATGACTTTATTCAGAACTGCAGCAATGCATTAATACCTCAAGGTAGCAAGATCTCCATCTCGATTAGGCAGGATTTGCATCTTAAGAAAGACACGAGTATGCCAGAGCCTTTTCCTCGGAGAGCTCTTCTGCAGTTGCGTCCATCTTCTTCCTTGAGAACTCGTCAATAGGAAGACCTGCAACACGAAATTGAAATTGGATTCAATGCACAACAGTACTACGCGTCTCAAAAAGCACAAGAAATGTGTAAAACGGAAACTAAATGTGGGTAGGGTAGAGGGGTTACCTTGAACAATGCACCATTCTCCATTTTTGCAAGTAACTGGGAAGGAATAGATTAGTCCAGCCGGGACATTGTATGAGCCATCAGAGTATACACCCATGGATACCCAAGTTCCCTGTATCACACGACATACGCCACTTGTTAATATCGAAAGCGGAAGATTATCGCACTTTATATCGCGCAAACTAAAGCTAGAAGATTTACCTCCGGAGTTCCAAGCACCCAGTCACGTATGTGGTCGCACGCAGAACTAGCAGCAGAAAGTGCGCTGGAGAGTTTTCTAGCCTTAATAATTGCAGCACCGCGCTGCTGGACAGTGGTTATAAACTCCCCGTTCAACCTAAAATATATGCATATTAGCCACCATCGAACAAAAATAAGAGAAGAAATTTATCAAATGATGATTTCGTAACTACAGATTCGTTTCTTACCATTCGTCATTGGCAACAAGCTCTCGGACAGGCTTTTCACCAGCTGGTGTTTTCACAGTTGCGTGATTGACATCAGGATACTGCGATGATGAGTGGTTTCCCCATATTATAACATTTTTAACGTCACTCACTTGAACATTCAATCTCTCTGAGATTTGACCGAGGGCCCTGTTATGGTCCAATCTAGTCAGGCAACTAATGTTCTTATCTGGAATAGACGGTGCAAATTCCTTCAAGATCAATGCATTAGTATTTGCAGGGTTAGCAACAACCAACACCTGAAAGAAAAACAGATCAAAAAAGAAAATATAGTTAGACATCTAAAAACTAAACAACAGAACACAACTATCTTTTATTGTTGTTCACGAATTGTAATTTGGTAGCCCCAAGTTCCGAGAAATTCCATCTCACCTTGCAGTTAGCAGCAGCGTGTTTCTCGAGAGCAGAAGCTTGAGCCTTGTAGATAGAAACATTCTTTGACATAACATCTTTTCTCTCCATGCCTTCTTTTCTTGGAAAACCACCGACCATGACTGCAACATTGACACCAGTACATGCCTCAACAGCATCGGTTGTAGCAACAACACCTGAAGTGCATATCCCAAAAGACACATAAGATTCAATGCAAATCATGACTACCCAACTCAAAACAGAATGACTAAGAACAAAAATAGGGAAGATAAGGATGCCCTATAACAGATTAAAAAAAAAAGCGGAAAAGGCTAGGGATTATAGCGATGGCGATGCATTGAGAGCAAAGAAAGCACAAGCAAGAACCTTTGAGAAGCGGGAAAGCGGCGTCAACTAATTCCATCTTTACTCCATTCAACGCCTCAGCAGCAGGTGGAATATCCAACATGTGGAGAATTACAGGTTGGTCAGCCCCCAACATCACACCCCTAGCAATCATTGGAACAAGAGCATATCCAATTTGTCCTGAAAAACTAGCCCCTTTCAGTAAATACATCACAGTACAAAGGAATAGAAAGAAACAAATATCATCCCAAAATAAATCACATCCAAAAATTGCACATATAGCCATGGAAGAGCCTAATTAGCACATCTGCAGCATATAACATTGATAATAGATAATAAATATCCACACTATGTCATGTTATCCTCAGAAAACTAGTCCATTAACTAACTAGATTAGCTCTTTTGCTTTCCTTCGTTTATATATATGTGTGTTTTAAATTTGCAAACTAGTTCAACCACAAATATAAAGATCAAGCAAGGTCTTACAAATAAAAACAGATGAAAGCTACAAACAAATCCAGCAATCAACACGAATCCAAAACAAAAAGCATATTACACAACAGATCTCAAAGCCCCAGCTTAAATCTCAAAAATCACTTCAGTTACTGAAACATATATAACCAAACCTTCCAGAATCAGCTCAAAGTTTAACAAATCATATAAATACACTACACACAAGATCATTTCAACCACAAATTCAGAGATTAGCAAGGAAAACGAAAGATTAACGAGATGAAATCAAAACAAATCAGATCTGAACGAACAGCGAAGAGTTAAAGGTCACAACAGTACCTGCAGCGCCGGTGACAAGGACGCGAACTGGTTCTTTCGCCATGGCTGTGAGAGATCAGAGTGTACTGGATCAGAGAGGATGAAGAAGACGATGGAGAGTAGGTTCTGGAGTGGGGCGCGACGAGTACGATGATGGTATTTATCGGTGAGCTCGATGCCGCAGAAATAGCGTAAACGGCGTCGTTCATTTCACGCAGGGCATGCCCATGTGGGCCCATGATGAATCACGCTTTTAATAAAGGAGTGATCCTCGATGCTCCCAAAAAAGTCAATAGATTTTTATATATACATAATTACATATAAATTAAGGTTCAATAAGGTCCTTAGGTTCTTACATTTGTTTAAAAATAATAATAAATAATAATAATAATAAATAAAAATATTCATCACTTCTATGGTTCAAAATCATTGCATAGCTAGAACAAAATTTTACGATATAATGATTAGTCGAATTAACTAAATAACACTTTTATTTACGATGAAAGCACGTAATCATTACTCAAAGAATTTAATGTTTGGTACTAGAAATTTAGCATTAATTACACTTTGAACCCACAAAGTTTCTATGAATTTAATTTCGTCATTAAAATTGAAATTCAGTTTCAATTTCATCCTCACAGATTCCACTTTCTTTTTCTTAAAATAAAAAATGAAGAGGATTCTATCTTGTTCTTATCGTTCACGCAAGTCTTCCACAAATGTTCTAATCGTTAAAGAACAAATCAAGATTTTTTCAAAAAAAAAAAAAAAGAACAAATCAAGATTCTAGCTTGCTTTCTAGAAGACTTTACACTATAGATTCGATTCTTTTGAAAAATATGGTGAGTACTGGGTAGTATATTCAAAATCAAATTTTACTTTTGCAGTATTATTCATTGAATGTTTAGTCGATTTTCAAGTATAAATGTATAATTATCAAAATTTTAAGCGATTGTTGTACAAAATTACATTTCTTGATTAAATCAGGGCTTACTTTTCATTGATTGCCATAAACAATCAATTTGATGGTTTAGTCAGAGAATACCTAAACGAAAAGGAATTAAAATACTAAGGTCCTGTTTTGTAAATAATCAGCCTAGCTATCAGCTAATTTTGGCTTATTTGACCGTTATTAGTTGGTAAATAATAAGCTTTTTGTAACTCCAAAATGTCAAAATTCAAAAGGCTACTCAAAACAGCCTACCAAACAGCCATCAGCTAACAACTAATTTATCAAAACAACTTTCTACAATCAGCCAATATTATCAACAAGTCATACATTCTAACCCAAACAGCCAACTCAATAAGCTAACAGTCATTTACCAAACAGGACCTAAATGAAGTTTAATTTGTTCAACGTCACTGCACACGATAACTACTAAGAAACCCAAAGCCCACAAATCTTGACTTGTCCACACTACACTACAATGAAACTTCCTATAAATACAAAGCATAAATGCAAGCAGAAGATCAGAATAAGCCATTCAGGGTGAGAAAAAGAAGACAAACAAACATTAGTGATAATAATGGCAGAAGAGGAGGGGTTGAAGGTGGTGGGATTTTGGGTGAGTCCATTTGTAGTGAGAGTGAAATGGGCACTTAGAATGAAAGGCCTTGAGTATGAATACATAGAAGAAGACATCTTCAACAAGACTCCTTTGCTTTCCCAGCTGAACCCAGTTCATGCAAAGGTCCCTGTCTTGGTTCACAACGGGAAGCCATTGGCTGAATCTCTGATCATCCTCGAGTACATCGATGAGACATGGAAGCATAATTACCCTTTGTTGCCTGCAGATCCATATGAACGTGCTAGGGCTCGGTTCTGGGCTGGATTTGCCGAGTTTAAGGTACGTAATAGATTAACCTTATTAGCATCTATCTCTGGTTTTATGGTGTTCTAGCTAGCTAGGATACTCAACTCTTTGTTAAATTGCATTGCATGTCGTTAGGGTGTGTAATCCAGTCAAGTTGGTCAAACTGTTAGCTTAGATACTATAAGGTTTCAAGTTTAAACTATCAGCCACAACGACATATTAACATTATTGATTTAAATCCATCATGTAACTTAGACTAGTGTACTATACTTCTTTATTTCTTGTGAATTTGCTGGCTAAGTGGAGCGGGAAGGTGTGACCCTCCAAAACCCCCAATTTGATGGGCATTGCTGGAAATTAGAGATTTTTCAACCACCGAAAAGTGGTCAAAAATCATCAAAATTTAGTAGAAAATTACTGTTCCGACCAACTTTCCGACTACTTTTGAGATCCGAAAAAAGACTCGTTGATATTTTCGATCACCCCATGCGGTGGTCGGAGATACCATCAAGTAATCAAGTTAGTAAAAGTGGTCGGAAATTCTAACCATTTTCCGACCATTGTAACCCTCGGTCTGAAAAAAAGGTCACTTTTTGAGACCGTTTTTTTCGATGGTAGAAAATGAGGTGGGAAAAACACATATTTCCAGCCGTGCGGCAGGCTTTTGGTGGGTCTAACAAAGGCCACTCCCCTACCCTACACGTCATGGTGGAGCTCGCCCCGCTCTTTTTGTGGGGCAGGACAGATTAAGCCTATTTTAACGACTCTATTAGCTAGAGTAAAAAAACAAGGTTTATCTCATACACGCATTTGAACTATGATTGCGAATTTAATTTTTTTTTAAAAAAAAATTGCATGTACTCTTGAGTGACAGTTTAGCCTGTATGAATGATGTGTATGCAGATTCTAAACCCATCATGGGAAGCACTGTGGTCCAAGGGGAAACAGCAAGAAAGTGCAGTAAACTCAGCCATGGAAGCCCTGGAGAAGCTGGAAGCTGAGCTTAATGGGAAGCAGTTCTTTGGAGGGGAAAAGATTGGGTATTTGGACCTTGTGGTAGGATGGGTTGCCCACAATCTCCCCATTTTTGAGGAAGTTGCATCAGTCAAAATCTTTGATTCTCAGAAATTCCCTGCCATTGCTGAATGGAAGAACAGGTTTCTGAATCACCCTATCATCAAACCTGACTTGCCAGACACAGAGAAAGCCTATGCTTATTTTGACAAAAGAAGCAAAGAGTTGGCTGCTTCATTCTATTCAGCCAACTAGGGGCTGTTATTGCCCGCGTGGACAGCTCAACTGTCCAACTGATCATATGAGTGAAATTTGAAAGCAAAGATCAGAGATCGAGTTTCACTCATAGTTTGTTATTTGGATTGTCATAAATAAAATTTTAATGTAATTTTAAATTTAAGATGTACCTCAATAGTTATGGACTCGAATATGTTTGAATATTAGGTTGTTTGATTTGAGTATTAATTATTAAAGTTATGAATATTTTATGATTTTTTATAGTGAATGGAATAGGTAAGTGATGGAGAAAATTAACCTGGGTTTAAATTAATTAACCCATTAAAGAGATAAGAATGACAAATAATGTGTTCAAAAAGAGTCAAAGAATCTTATAATTTGTTTTTGAATATTTGTGTATTACAAGAGAATTGATAGAGCAAGATCAAATGTGTGTTCTCAACTAGATAATGATTTAACTATTTATATTATTCTGTCAACAATCTTGGTCCAGATGGAACAAATCCTGTAAGGCACTTGGTCTTTGCCCAACAACCATGCGGGGTCGGCTTCAAAAGTTGCCCCCGGGGTCCCATGGTCAACCCTGACCTAGGATAATCTCATCCCATGTTGACATGGGATTGAGCCAAACCGCCTAGGTCGACCTCAAGGTCATTCTTGAATCCGTACGTTTTACCATGGTCTACACAATAATTTGTCGATCGCAAGTCCCTAGTCCATGATAGTAAATTTGGATCAGATATGGGAAATTTCGTTGGGCTGGATGTCTGTTTGGGCCGAATAACACTATATGCCCAAAAGCCCAAAGTGCTGAAACTGAATGACGTTTAGTTCGTTACCAATTCCCTCCCTCCTCTCACAAAACGCATTCTTTTTTAAATCATTTTTATTCTGATAAGGTAAAATCCCAGCCATGGCTTCCTGGTCCAGTTCCTCCGCCGTGTCCCCGCCGGCTCTTCTCCACTCTACCGCCGCCTCAACTCGAACTTCCGGCCATTATCTGGTCACTCGCCGACTTCCGCCATGGATTGTCCGCTCGAGGAGCAAGCGACGGACTGCGTTGGTCGTCACTGCCGCAATCGCACAGAAGACCGCATTGGAGTACAGGAAGCTGGGGGATTCCGATCTTAACATCAGCGAAATTACTCTCGGAACGGTGGACATTCCTTCTCCCTCCTTATCCTAATTGAATTGATCATTTTCGTGTAATTAAACGATTGTTTTGGTGGTTTTGTGGTATGTTTAATGGTGTCTGTAATGTTTCAGATGACATTTGGGGAACAGAACACGGAGAAGGAAGCTCATGAGATCCTTAGTTATGCTTTTGAGCAGGGAATTAATGCTTTAGACACTGCCGAGGCTGTGAGTTCCCTTTGTTATTATTTTTTTCTAGTTTCTTTTCACATCCTTCACAATGTGGTTAAAAATAACTTTAAAAAAAAATCATTGGCTCTCTTCTTATCTCCTGATCATTGTATGGACTTTTGTTATATTTTAATTGTTCATCTGTCTTTTCTAGATATAAATATCTAGGTTTAGCTAAAATATTTATCTTACTTTTGTATTTTTTTTAATTTCCAAAGTATCCAATCCCTATGAGAAAGGAGACACAAGGGAGGACAGATCTCTATATTGGTAATTGGCTGAAGTCTCAACCTCGTGATAAGGTACTTTTAATCTCTGTTGATTGACTATATTTTTTGTTACTTTAGTGAATATAAAGAGTGGTCTATATTCTTGCAATTTTTGCTCATAATAGTATAATACTCTGTTGGGATTTCTTCTTCCCCTTAATCTCAATTGGAAGAAAATTCTTGAAGAATCTTCCAAATTCCAAGTATAAGCAATTCATACTGGTTTCCACATTCATATTGATACACTGGGTGCAAATTTGAAGAAATTCTTGAAGAATCTTCCAAATTCCAACCATAAGCAATTCTTACTGGTTTCCATGGATTCATATTGATACACTGGCTGCAAAGAATTAAGAAGTATTTACAATGCTGGAATGAGGGTTTCTGTCAAGATCATTGGAAAACTAATTGCCAGACTGCTACCACTGTGATGTTAGAAGCTGCATCTCTTATGCTTGTAACTGCTAAAGATAATAGCCGTGTTGTGGTTGACTCACGGTGGCTAAGCTTTTGTTTTTGGGCATCCATTTCAGTTCCAGATTACTAATATAATACACATTTTCCCTATTTTTAGGTTATTTTGGCTACAAAAGTTTGTGGTTACTCAGAACGATCAGGCTATATACGTGACAATGCAAAGATCTTGCGGGTTGATGCAGCTAATATTAAAGAAAGTGTAGAGAAAAGCCTTAAACGTCTGAATACAGATTATATTGATTTACTGCAAATACACTGGTGAGTTTTTGTTGGCACGTAATTCATTTCTGACTCCAGAAGCTTGCTTCTGAATGGCAGGCTTCTGGTTATATTCATGTCATGCTAAGTTGTATGAATCAATTAGAGATAAGAAATACTAACAGAAAAAATGTGTTTGAAACATGTAAATGCATCATGCATGCATGATAGAAGAGGGCAAATTCTTCAAAGGCATATTTTGTATGAAGAGGGGAAACGGAAATGGATAAAAGATACAGAATGTAACTTGATTTTCTTATCAATGAGTTCAAATTTTGTTACACACGCATGTATATTTATGCATTTTTACATATAGAGTACTGGGCATGTATGATTTTACATTTTGCCTCAGGCCAGACCGATATGTACCATTATTTGGTGAATTTTTTTATGACTCTTCAAAATGGAGACCAAGTGTGCCTGTTGTTGAGCAGCTGAGAGCCTTTCAGGAGCTCATTGATGAAGGAAAGGTAGCACTAGCTAGATATTTTATTTTCTGAGAATGATGAATGCTATCAATTGCATAAACCATGTCCTTGAGAATTTCTTTATCCTTTACAACAAAATACTAGAAACTCTGTAAAGAGAGAAAACTTCAGAATATGATTAGATTAGCTTTACCAAACTGGCAGAATATATTCAGGTGCGCTATATTGGCGTTTCAAATGAAACTTCGTATGGAGTGATGGAGTTCGTTCACTCTGCCAAAGTTGAAGGATTACCAAAGATTGTCAGCATCCAGAACAGCTACAGCCTTCTTGTGAGGTGCAAGTTTGAAAGTAAGTTAGGGGTCGTTTACTTCATTTCTCTGTTTTTCCATTTCCAGATTTCCTTCTCCATTCCTCCAGTTTTCCATTGTCCCCAAAGAATCCTCTGTAGGCTTTACATTTGAAATTATGCCAAGTTTGCCAGCTTGGAAGGCTGATAGTTGTCCCATTGCTCGATCATACTTCATTTATTTCTCCTTCCTGTTTGGGGGTCATGCAACCGTACAGATTGGTCTATCTATCTAATGTATTTAATTATCAAGCTTTAATTGATTTTTACAGTTGATCTTGTTGAAGTATGCCACCCAAACAACTGCAACATTGGGTTACTTGCTTACTCTCCGCTAGCTGGTGGAACACTGTCTGGAAAGTACATGGATTCTAAATCCGAAGCAGCCCAAAAAGGAAGGCTTAACCTCTTCCCTGGCTATATGGAAAGATACGGCAAATCCCTTTCAAAGGTATGCAATTTTCAGGTTATCCTACACCATGAACTTTTTGTCTGTGTTTACTTCAATTCTCCGGAAAAATGGAGAATTTCTCCCGCTAATGTGAAGGTCGATGTTGTCTCTACCATATATGTCTAAGTGTGAGCACCATATAACTACTGCAATGTCTAAGTGTGAGCACCATATAACTACTGCATTGGAAACTTTTTTCGCGTTTGAATTCTAGGAAGCAACGATCAAGTACATTGAAGTGGCTAAGAAACACGGTCTGACCCCCGTTGAGTTGGCGCTTGGTTTTGTGCGAGACCGTCCATTCATGACGAGCTCAATCATAGGTGCAACATCAGTGGATCAACTGAAGGAAGACATTGATGCAGTTTTGACGACGCAGCGACCTCTTCCGCCTCAGGTAATGGAGGACATTGAAGATGTATTCAAGAGATACAAAGATCCAGCAATTGCCTAGACTCTGCAATCCTTCCATTTTCATCATTGTTGTCACTATTGCAGTAATCACAGTGTCGTGTTCATGTGACTGTATTTTAAGATCCACTTCATTCGTACCAATTGGTCAACACGTGTGAATAATGTTCATAGATACTCATCATGGTTATGGACAAGCAAATCCAATCTGATTAAATAAAAGCATCTGTTTTTCTTCGTACTTTGAATCTATATTTAAGTGGCGGAGCAAGAATTCAAATTTAGTGATATCAATATACTAAATTTAATATATATAGAAATATAAATATAAGTTACATTTATAAATAAATATATTCATTTTGTTCACGAGCACCACAACATCCTCAAATTATGTAGCATTCAATTGCGTAATCTATTCTTCACTATCTTTGTTGTTGAATTTTTTTTTAATACTTGCAGTCGCCACTAGTAATATTAAAATTAATAAGCAATAAACAACAACATTTGAGTGGGGTTAATTGACCCCACTCATTTGAATGTAGCTCCGCACCTATTAAACGTTTTTTTTTATATGCATTAAAACATGCTTAGTTTGGACTGAATTCAGATTAGTTTGTGCAATAATAGACTTAAAATGCAAAAAAGAAAAAAAAAATTAATTCAGCATGTGCATATTGGTCTTCTTGGTTTGAACTCCTAAGCTAGTTGTTGTGATCCTTTGCCGGTTAAGATTAAAAGGCAAGGTTTATCCCATACATATCATTAGATAGTGACTGCAGATATTCTTCATTACTCAAAAAAATATTATTATTATTATTATTATTATTATTATTATTATTATAAATAAATAATTAAAAACATTTCCTTCAAAAAAAATAAAAATAAAAAACATGTTTAGTTAATTACTAGGTGGAGATAACCAAATAAGCGCGCCAAAGTCGGTATCCTGACATTCTCCTAAACTTGTGAAGTCTGGCTCGCTCTCCCTCTGTCTGTTTCTCCGATCCCGTTCTGAGCACTCCAATTCTCCATTATCCATTTATCAAACAGCCCATTATACATGAATGAATGCTCACAAAATTCATGAAGATTTCTGGGTGTCTTGGTGATTCGACAACGGATCATTAACTTGTGCCAGAAAAAAAAAAAGTAGTGGTGGGAAGTTGATGATAGGTCAAGGAGGGTTGCATCGGCATCTATGATGACGAGGAAAGATTGGGTTTTTAGGTGGTGGCTGATCAATAATTGTTTCAGATGGAATGGCAGATCCTGCTAGTCATGGCAATGACCAGGTTTCTCATTTCCCCCCTTCCCCAAATGCAAATCTTATTGTTATTATTATTATTATTTTTAAATTTTTTGTTCAATCTTGTATATGTGTATCTCATTGGGTGAGACTAATGTAGTTTTGTTGGGCTGGTTGGTAAATTTTCCAAAAGTGTTGCTTTATATATATATATATATATATATATATATATATATGGGTTCGAACTCTTGATCTCATGGTTAAGTGATTCTCGGTGGGTAAGACTAATCCAATTGAGTTTATGTCGGGTCATTTGGACAATTCTTCCAAATGTGTTGTTGCATACTCTTGATCTCATGGTTAAGTGATTCTCGGTGGGCGAGACTAATCCAATCGAGTTTCTGTCGTCTCATTTAGACAACTCTTCCAAATGTGTTGTTGCATACTCTTGATTTCATGGTTAAGTGAGTCTTGGTAGGTGAGACTAATCCAATCGAGTTTTGTGGGCTCATTCAGACAACTCTTCCAAATGTGTTGTTGCGTACTCTTGATCTCATGGTTAAGTGAGTCTGGGTAGGTGAAACTAATCCATTTCTGTCGGCTCATTCAGACAACTCTTCCAAATGTGTTGTTGCATACTCTTGATCTCATGGTTAAGTGAGTCTCGTTAGGTGAGACTAATCCAATCGAGTTTCTGTCGGCTCATTCAGACAACTCTTCCAAGAGTGTTGTTGCATACTCGTGGGTTTGAATTCCGTACCTTATGATTGAGTGACTCAAGTAGGGATTGTGTAAACCTGTCTAAGTGTCTAAGGACTAAGGAGGAATGTAATTTAGGTGGAATTAGCTCATATATTTTTGAATGGCGTTTATGTAGTTGGTATTTGATTGCATAATGAGGTGTAGGTTTTTATTGATCATTGGTCAAATGCTCACTTTTTTTGTGTTGCTACCTTCCTCTAAAGGGACTCCTTGCTTTGAAGAAAGGTACACAGCTCGTTAAGTACAGCAGGAAGGGGAAGCCTAAGTTGTGCCCTTTTAGACTTTCTCCGGTAATAAATTGCTCCTTTGTCGTTTTGATTGCATGATAACTCCACATATTTACGCTAAAATGCTGAGCATCTACTCTTGTTTCATTTCAGAGATTAGTTCACTAGGAAAAAAGATAATATCTTTCTTTCAATTTGAAGTATTGACATTGCAGAAATCGATCAGAAAATTGCCAGTTATTTTGATTAAGTGTTACAAGATTAATGAGATTTCACCTAAGGTTTATCTATTTCAAGCTTTTGATCAACATCTTCCATTCTTCCATATCGTGCTCTCAACTAATGCCTGTATTGTCTTCATAATTCTCACATAGCTTTGATGCTTTGACTGATAATGCCTTTAATGTGCACATATCTCGACGCTATAGCACAAAATTAACATGAATCGGCAATCTTGTTTATAAATATCTACATGATGATATTTCCAGGATGAGAAGACGCTGATTTGGTACTCCCATGGATCGAAGAGGAGTCTAAACCTATCTACTGTTTCCAAAATTCTTCCTGGACAGAGAACAGTGAGTTAACTTAACTAATCTCTTTTGTGTGGATTGCGATTATGTACTTTGATCTCGTCTAATCTGCAGCCTTTTGGCGATTGAGAAATCTGTTCAGCTATTCAGAAGAGCGATAAACTTTTTGTTTGCAAATGTTTTCTGCAGCCAGTATTCAAAAGATTTTTTCGTCCAGAAAAGGAGTACTTGTCTTTTTCCCTTATATATAACAACGGTGAACGATCTCTGGATCTGGTTAGTGAAACAGATGTATAAGTTAATGGCATTACATTTCAAGCATACGTCGAAAACTAATTAAACAATTGCTAGCACAGTGATAGGTTAAAACTATTATGGTTTTGTAGATTTGCAAGGACAAAGTTGAAGCAGAGGTTTGGATTGCTGGACTGACATCTTTAATCTCGACTGGCCAAGCTCATCACAGACATTCTCATAGCGAGATTTCTGATGTGCGGAATTCTCATCCTTGCTCTTTATAATTAAGTGATGAACTACGAGAAATTGAACCAGTAAAAAAAAATTTCGCTCACCTTAGGGCACAAAACATCCTTGTATGTACACATGTTAGTCAGCCTTAGAACCAGGAAACTACATGCATATCTCTCAACATCCTCTCAAGTTGGTATGTGAATACCCTAGCCAAATTGGTCAGAATGTTGACTTGGTAACCACAAGGTTACAAGTTTGACTCCCAACTCGAGTGGCCTATTGGCCTTCTTGGTTTGTGGTCCTTTGCCGGCTAGGGTCACAAGGTGGGTTTACCCAGTGCACACCCTCGAGTAATGACTGTGGGTCTCCCTTGTCACCCAAAAAAAAAAAGTTGGTATGTGAATATCTTCCGCTCCATTGGCTCCAAGCTTGCTAATTATAGTTATAAGTATGTGAAAACTCTTTATTTCTTTCCTTGCTTTTCATTGAGAAACTTCCACAGATAACCAAATATGAAGTATCTATTTGTGTTGTGAAAGCTTTAAAACAGTTTTAGAAGCTAGATTCAAGAAAAAGTGGATGAACTTCATTGTTTGTGACCAATTTTTTGTTGTGGATATTAATGATAGGCTTCTACTTATGGATTTGAGCTTTTCCATGGTGGTGGTGGTGGTTTTATACAAAACGACCGTCCATTTGGAGCGACATTAGAGTACACTTCAAGACTTAGCGTTGAGAGTAGTTTATCTGATTCTAGTTCTCGTGACTCAGATGTGGTATTGGAACGTGCAAATATGCAAGTAAGATCAGGTGGAGATGGTTTCCGTATTAGTGTGTCGAGCACTCCAAGTTGTTTATCTGGACCGGATGATATAGAATCTTTAGGCGATGTTTTTGTTTGGGGGGAGATTTGGTCTGATGGAGCATCTAAAGACGGGTATGGGAATCCAGTCACAGTGAAAGGTGATGTTCTCACGCCTAAGCCATTGGAGTCAAATGTGGTCCTTGATGTTCAGCAAATAGCGTGTGGGGCCCGCCATGTCGCGCTTGTGACGAGGCAAGGCGAAGTTTTCACGTGGGGAGAGGAATCTGGTGGGAGGCTCGGGCATGGAGTCGAGAAGGACTTTAGCCATCCTCGCCTCGTTGAGTTTCTGGCAGTTATAAACGTTGATTTCGTGGCGTGTGGCGAGCATCACACTTGCGCGGTTTCAGCCTCGGGTGACTTGTATACTTGGGGGGATGGCGCCCATAACGTTGGACTACTTGGCCATGGCAATGATGTTAGCCACTGGATACCCAAGCGCGTTTCTGGGGTGCTAGAAGACCTGCAAGTCGTGTCCGTGGCCTGTGGCACATGGCATTCGGGTTTCACTACTTCCACGGGCAGACTATTCACGGTTGGTGAAGGAACATTTGGCGCCCTGGGTCATGGCAACCGCGAAAGCATCACATTTCCAAAGGAAGTTCACACGTTGGACGGGCTGAAAAGTATTAAAGTGGCGTGTGGGGTATGGCACACTGCAGCAATCGTAGAAGTTTGTAACCAGTCGGGTGCAAGCGTGGCCTCGAGGAAGCTGTTCACGTGGGGGGACGGAGATAAAAACCGATTAGGCCATGGGAACAAGAACACTTATCTACTTCCAACGTGTGTTTCTTCTCTGATAGAGTACAATATGCACCAGGTAGCGTGTGGACATAATTTCACGGTTGCCCTTACAATGTCGGGGCACGTGTTCACAATGGGGAGTAACGCGTATGGTCAGCTAGGAAACCCGGATTCTGATGGGAAACAGCCCTGTCTTGTACAAGACAGATTAGTAGGTGAATTTGTTGAAGATATATCGTGTGGTGATTTCCACGTTGCTGCTCTGACTTCGAGATGCGAAGTGTTTACGTGGGGACGAGGCGCGAACGGAAGACTGGGACACGGGGATATAGAAGATCGGAATAGTCCAACATTGGTCGAGGCGTTTAAGGATAAGCATGTTAAGAACATTGCCTGTGGCTCAAACTACACCGCGAGTATCTGCATTCACAAGTGGGTTTCGGGTGCAGACCAGTCGGTCTGCACCGGTTGCAGGCAGGCGTTCGGTTTTACCAGAAAGAGACACAACTGTTACAACTGTGGACTCGTGCATTGCCACGCTTGCAGCTCCAAGAAGGCGCTGAAAGCAGCACTCGCCCCGACACCAGGTAAACCACACCGCGTTTGTGACCCGTGCTATTTGAAGCTCAAAAAGGCTGCTGAAGGCCAACCCCAAGGCCAGCATTCCACGGCCTCGGCCTCCTCCTCGTCCTCGAATTATTTCAAGAAAGTAAGCCTGCCTATGCGCCTTTTAGAGAGGGGCGAAGCCAAGCCTTCCAGAATTCTTCTGTCTCCCAAGGTCGAGCCAATTAAGTACCTCGAGGTCAAGTCTAACAAGCCCGGAACCAGAACTGATTCTTATAATATAGTCCGAGCTTCTCAGGTTCCATCGCTGTTGCAGTTGAAAGATATCGCTTTCCCGAGTTCACTTAGTGTTCTTCAGTCTGCTTGGAAGCCTGTTATGACACCCCCAACTCAACAGCCTCTTTTAGCTATACCTCCACCGTCTTTTCCCAATTCTCGCTCCACTTCACCGTATTCCTCCCGAAGACCAAGCCCTCCACGCTCTCCTGCTCCCGGATCTTCAAGGGGCGTCGTTGAAAGTCTTAAGAAGACAAATGAGCTTTTGAACCAGGAAGTTACCAAACTGCAAAACCAGGTATCCTTTCCACAATGGATTTCTTGTGTTTTTGTCTATTAATCTTCATTGACTATACTTTCTTTTTCTAGATTAAAAGTGTAAAACAGAAAAGCGAACATCAAGATATGGAAATCCGGAAGATGAAGAAAAACGTCCAAGATACTTCTTCGTTGGCTGCAGACCGATCATCCAAGTGCAACACTGCAATTGAAATCGTGAAATCCATTAGTTCTCAAGTAATGCCAATATACTCTTGCGGCTTTAGTTTGTTTCAAATTTTCCAAAACCACATATGTCGTTATATATTCTGGTTTGCTGCATATAGTAAATCGTTTGAGATTTAAGTCCGGGATTGACTGTTCTCTTTGTTTGTCAGTTGAAAGAGATGACAGAAAAGCTGCCCTCTGATATATCTGAGAGGGAAACCATTTTCTCCCTCAATGCTCAAGTCGAATCGTTTCTGAATACAGTCGAGCCTCAAGGCTCCGAAGACAACTCTTCTTTGTCATCAGATAGAACAAGCTCAGGCAGTGAGTCTCCTCACAACATCGATGGAACTCCACAGGAAAACAATGGTGTAAGTCATTCAATTGCAGAAGGTGGCGGTAGACCATCTCGAGTTCCAAGCATGGGACGAAGGGAAATCATCGAGCAATTCGAGCCAGGCATCTATGTCACGCTCATCCAACTCTCAACCGGTTCCAAGATCTTCAAGAGAGTTAGATTCAGGTACCTACAAAACCACCATTTTCCAACTTTTTACAGTTTTAGGGACTAATCCAGGCTATTCATAATGCACTTTATTCCCTCATACCGCCACCACATTTTCGAGAGGCAGGGTACTGGACTTGGTCCTTCAGGTCTCTGCCCAACAATCCTCCTAGTCACCTGGTGCTGGACTTGGTCCTTCACCGGCCTCCGCCCAACATATTTCACCACAGGGATTTATACAGAAAGTTGTGATCTAAAATGCGCGTTAAATGCCAAGACCTTGTGGTCTAGTGGCACCCGGTTGCACTCCCATATGGAAGGGGTAGGTTCGAGCCTCAGTGGAGGCGATATTGACTCTTTGTGCTTCAGTAGGTTGAGAAAGTAGTTATGAACAGATACAGCATTTCTGTTAAATAACAGATTAATGCTTGTCACGGTTTATACATTGTTGCAGTAAACGTAGATTCGATTCACAGCAGGCCGAAGAATGGTGGAGAGAAAACAAAGACAGGCTGCTGACAAAGTACAGTCCAAAGGTACACAGCAGCAGCACACCTGTGGAATCACCAGCCACTCCAACTGAGGAAACTACTGAAACTGAAACAGCATGAGTTTTTCCTAGAAATAAAACTTTTCCCTTTTTTTTTTTTTGGTTAACTTAGAACTGATAGAATTTAGGTTTTTCTTTTTTGAGTAGCTTAGCTATGAGCACTGAAGTGTGTAGTGCTATTACAAAGGATAGCCCTGTCATAGAACAATGTACATGAGGACATCATAGATTACAGATTCTTGACATCTTTCTGAATAATTAAGAAAGAAAACAGCAAAAGCTTTCTGCTCTGCATTGTTGAGGGAAATGGTTTAATGAAAATTAGGTGTATTGTCCATCTTTAAAGGTTATACATTGTAACACATTTTATTTTATTTTCAGGTTATTTTTTATTTGTTTAGGAAAAAAAGACATTTTTTAAATTGCCTAACTAAGTTGTTCAGACTTTTGGCTTGATAACCAAAACGTTACAAGTCCGACTCCCCGTGGGAGCGACCAGCCTGAGCCAGTCAGCTATGGACAACCTAGGCTGATTTACCTCCTTGTAGTCCTTTGCTGACTATGGTCACAAGGCGAGATGGTGCAGGTTTTCCTCATCACTCGAAGAAAAACACATTTTTGTTTAGGAAAAAAGGGCAATTTTTTAAATTGGAAATCCTCTGATAGCCCCTTCTGTCCATTATATTGCCATTTGCCAAGATATTGGGAAGATATCAGAGTACATATTTCTGAACATGGAAATACAAAAACTGGTTTTTCCTATAACTATAATCTAGGAAGCTCAGATACATATGATAGTTTTGTATGACTTCTGGGTTTGTATGTACTAATGTACTATACAGCTGTTAAAAAAAAAATCAGCAATGACAAAAGGTGTGAATTTAGGAATTGGATCATCTAAAAGGTTCAACTGGTGCAGATTCTAGGAGAAGAGTGGCAGCCTCGAAGCACTCTGCAGCTTCCAGCGCGGAAGCACCATTCCCGCTTTTATAAAGCAACCCGAGATTGTACCAAGCGGAAGCGTTTGTTCTGTCAAGCCGCAATGCATCAGTCAGGAAGCTTTTCACGACGGGCATTGATGGACCGCCTATTTGTCTGAGAACAATGGCCGTGGATACTAAACTTGGAACGTGGTTTGGTTCGATGTCCAAAGCCTTCTCGAAAGATCTTAAGGCTTCCATGTATTGGCCCATAGATTGATGAAGTAAACCTAGCAAAATGACCAAGAAATATGTCCTTCAACTTCAAAATAATGAACTCTTTTGTATGGGAGATGGTGAGGTTGTCTATAAATTTAAGGAAGAAAACGAGGGAAGTCACAAGCGAGCGGGAAAGGTTTATGGTGTGAATAAACCGAAATGTACCTCTGCAGTGCAATCTAGAAGCCGAATGAGGACTTATGGCCTCGGACTTTGAAAGACAAACTTCAGCATCCCGCCATTGTGATAGATTAGTGTATACATTTGCGAGATCATGCCATGTCTCCATTTCTAAACTTCGGCTATTCATCGTGTTCTGCGGGTCACAAATGGAGCTGATGAGGAAGAAAAATCCAAGATAACTTAAACTAAATAAAGAATTCATTAAATCACACTCCAGTTCCACTTTCTTTGCCCACAAAACGCGAAATTCCCTCGTCCCAAGGGCCCCACACCCCGGAACGGTGACTAGTAGCCCATTAGGTGGGAGGACCAGTGCCTGGTGCCCATAAGGAACCCACCACATTTGGTGTAACTCCCACACTGCGCCTGCCAGGGCTCGATCTTATACCCTCCACTTTCTTTTAGAAGAGGAAAACTACAAATTCGCTACCCAAAGTTCCAAACCGAATGTCAAAAGCAGATGGTTTAGAAAATCCCGGAGACACTGCAACAAACAAAATAAGAAGAATAGCGGTCCAAAGAACAAGAAATTACTCAAGATCCTAGCATATACATCTGTTTTTAGTACCATACCTTGGTATGAGTTCTCTGAACTCCAAAGCTTTTCCGCTGAACTTGAAGAACTGCAAGAAGATGTGTATATGTTTCGATAGCATCTGTCAGCTTGCCCTCCGCAATTTGCAGTTTAGCTTTGGTTCGCAGCAGTTCTCCTTGATCCCAATTCCCCGTTTCCTCCAGTGCAGCATTAACGATGTTCTCGGCATCAGTATACCTCTTTTGAGCAGACAATACCCGAGCTAGAAGAGTCCATCCTTTAACGCTAGACCCCGCTTCCAATTTGAGTAGCTCCTTTGCATAGTAAAGAGCAGCGTCCAATTTTCGCTGCTCAGCGTTTTCTAGACTAAGACAGTAAAGAACGTTAGGATTTCTTCCCCTCGTCATGTTTTGAGCTGTTTCAAGTGCCTCGAGTGCTTCAGACTGTCTCAAAGTTCTTTGAGAATCGGATGCAACAGCTCGGGATTGAGCTGAGAGCGAGACACCAAGTAAGTAATTAGCAACACTTGCCATCTGATTACATTTCCCGTCAAGTTTTGGAAGCACTCCACGAGCATATTGTATCCCTTCACCAAGGTACTCGGGATTCTCCCCGCAAATCTTTGCAGCAAGTAATAACTCAAACGTGCAATTCAATCTCTCCTTATTATCCAAAAGGTTCCTCAACAGGTTCAGAGAAATGGCGTCTTCACCTTCTGCGTAGTAACATAGGGACAACATAGTGAATTTTTGTTTTCTTTGTACAATACCCGGAGGCAACTCTTCGACATGGCAAGCAAGAGACCTAAGTTCACCGGCAATTGATAACGCAAAACACAAATGGTCCAAGATTGACGGGTCCCATCCAGTCTGCTTGACGAGGGATTTTCTAAGCAGAACCAGAAGCAACAGAATCGCCTCTTCTATATTGTTCCTAGGTACGAAAGAACCCTCCAACTGTGAACCGAGATTTGGAGCAGTTGCATCAGTACCACTATACAGAAGAAATGTCACAAATTCCATTTCTATTCTAGTTTTAATTTGGATGTCGAGATTCCAATTATAAAGTAGCGCCCTCCTATATGCCAAAATTGCTTCTTGGGGAGCTAACGCGTTTTTCCACAGCCCGGGAAGCAACTCAACAGCGCTGTTTAACATCTCTAGCAATTTGCAATCAGAAGCAAAATTTCCCGGTACACCATCTGGTAATGCAGCTTCAACGGTATCCAGTATTATTTTGCACGACTGAGCAGCTTCTGCTATGAACATTGAAAGAAAGCTTAGCTGATATTGCATAAACTATCGTGGATAAATAGAAATGAAGTGAAAGCATATTCAAGAGTTTAGAGAACTTCTAATTCCCCGAAAAGAAGAGAGGAAAAGATATACGGAGTAAATCTTAGAGGCTCTAACAAAGGTAAGGAATTACCTGTGAATCTCCCGAGAGCTTGCAGTGATTTTGCTTTGAGTAATATAGCCTCGAAAAGCAAACTTATAGCGTGCATAGACATAGGTGGATTAGCGTCAGTTATTGAATTCCGTCTAGGTGGTTCTGATCTTCTTACGATGGAAAGTTTAATCCTAGGAATCACAGCAGCAACATCTATTCCTTCAAAAACGTGAAGAGCGGCCTCTATGTTTCCCTTCTGATACTCGAGCCTCCCTAACAAGGCTCTCGCTTCCTGAATTTCATGCCCAAACGAATATGTCACATAAGAAGAGCGAAATGTAATGACAAAGTGGGACTTATAGACACACGAACCTCGTAATTCAGAAAGCCACTCTCACGCAGTGACAATTCCGCCTCTTCTATGTTGCTCGTGTCCACTTTGGTATCAGTCTCACCACCACCTCGTGAAGAATACACGCCAGCTGAATAGTCCCGCGTTGCCAGGGAATCTGACGAAGGAATTATTTCATCGGCTTTTAATTGCTCACCGGAACAGATACACTTCATCATTTTCTGCAATCTCAGACAAAAACTAACTCTCCTCTTGTAGATCCAATACCTAACATTCATCCTGTGTCATTAAACCGAAAGCTTTTGCTCACTAGCACATCAAAAGAATACTCGAGCAACATCAAAGACGTGCAACCAAATTGTTTACTACACCACGCATAATTAGGCACATTTAAATTCCCATCTCATTGTAAACAACGGAAAATATCACACAAATCCTAACCCCTTCCTAATGCCTCAGAGTTCTTGAATTCAAACAGTGGAATTTCCCTAAGACAGAAACACAAACAATACTCCCTGCATTTCAAGTAATATTTATCCAAATTTATATAGATCACATCCTGTTGAGATAACGAGAACAAGAATCGAAAATAATGGCAGAAAGTAAAGAATACAAGATTTACGTGGTTCAGCAATGTGCTTTAGAGTTACAGACATCATATTTATATGCAACTCTAAACATCGCACGTTACAAAATTACCCTAGTACTGAATCGTCCAACACCTATCAATGAGACATATTCAACAAACCCCTATGTTTATCTGAAGCAATTATACCAAGTTTCAAAACATGAATCCCAAAATTCAGCAAAATCAAAAAGCTCCATTACAACACCAAAAAGGCAAAAACTCACTTCAGAAAACACAAGAATTGTCAACTTCCTGACCCCAGTTCAGCAAAACAACAGCACTTTCAAATCACAAACCTCAAAAACACAGGAAATTTAAGTTCATCAACACATATATACACATACATCAAGATACAAGGTAAAAAAAACTAAAAAGACAGCAACTTTGACAGCTAGAGTTCAAGAAAACCCAGACCCACCAATGATTATTCTTGAAGCAAACAATGAAGAGTCACGTTAACCACCAAGAACGGCAAGAAGTACCTTTTGAGTGGTCAAAGGCATTGACTGAGCCCACGAGAGACTGAAACCTCCAGTGCCCATTTTCTTCCGGAGTAAGGAAAGGGGGAAAAAGATGAGCTTGATTTGCTTGATTAGCCAGAAAATTCAGAGCTTTTAGGATTTTATCTTCTTTCTTTTTTGTTCATTTCTTAGCTTTGTGGTTTGGCTTTTCTTGGCACTGGAGTTGGAAACTGGGAACTGCTGAAAGCGAAGATTCAAAGTCAGAAAAAAAAGACAGCTTGGGAAATGCGCAAATTTATAAACGTAAAAAAATGCCCAACAACCTGAATCTTCCGTATCAGAAGATTTGAACAGGAAAGATTATATTTTTAGTTAATTATTATCAAGATTCAACAGTATATAACATTTTAACCCAAAAAAAGATAATAAAAAATCTTTAAAATGACATGAGAATTAATAAGGTTAGGTTGCAAAAATAATGTTTGTGGGTCCAAGTGTCGACTTTTACAAACTTTTGGGTCTGCGTTAATAATTACAAAGAGAAAAACGATTTTAGGGCATTTGGTTCAAATATCATACTCGGGATTATAATTCAAATTGTAATCAAATAATTAATTAAAATCACATTTGATAAAAGTTGGTTGTTCTTTTGGTAGTAAAGTGGAAGAGGAGTGACAACAATGTTGTGGTTTAATGGCATAAAGTGATTCTCCTAAATGAGAAATTATAGGTTAAAGTCCTAACCGAGGCACTATGAGGGTTCGGCCCTATAAGCTTCATAAGTTACCATGTTAATAATATACTATATAATAATATCTTTAAATTCATCTTCAAGAGTAGGGAGAAAAAATTTAATGTAAAAGTACACATGAGGGTTCAACCCCTTAACTTTTAGCATGCACAGTCTGCCCTTGCCTAGTGTCGGGCCTGTGAATGCTGTAGATAAAAAAATACTTCGTATTATTTACTTATTTTATGTGATAAAAATATATAGCTAAAGAAGTGAAGAAGCTCTCCATTTGACTCAAGAGGCCTTCCACCATTTTGACTGATGCAGACGTGGTTCTCTCGTCGTGAAAGAAGCATTGAAATGGAAGTCCAGATTAAAAACATGCATGTATAGCTTTCTAGAGCTGCAATTTAGCAACACATTCTAGGCACAGATCATTGGTATTGATGTATCATTAGGCTATACTAGTAAAATCTGCTCCATTTTTTTCGTTGCATAAAAGAGATCCATTCCCTCGCTTAAATAAATAAAAAAAAAAAAAAGATGAATTTATGAAGTCCTCCCAAATGCAGGTACTATGGATCCTTTGACTCCCAATCGGGTTGCATGTAATAAAAACGTACCAACTTGCATGTCAAAATAAGAGAAAAAGTTGTAAGCAACTTTGTATGCACTCAACAGGCACATGAAATGCACGCGCCTGTTGTGGACACAAGTTCAACATGCCATTTCTTTCTTCTTCTTCTTTTACCTAAAAAATTATGATGAAAACCTTATTAACAGAACATGCTCACACACACTTCTTCTTTTAACTTTATTAAAAGATGAATAAGAAGAATAAGACACCTAGCGCCAGTTCAAAGGCTTTAATTTTATCGTTAGTTAACTGATGCTACACTACTTTGTGATGGTTTGGAGAACCAATGCTAAGTGTTGCATGACAAGATGTTTAACATCCCTTAAAGTTTAAAAGAAAATGATAGATACCATCGTAATCTTAGCAGCAATTATAATTAATGACAGTTACTCTAGTAAACGAATTAAATTTATATGTCAATATTATATAAAAATAAAAATAAGTTCAAACCATAAACTTAAGATCTGCTCACACTTAAGTACTTAACAATTGACATCTATTGTAATAAGTGACATTTTTTTTTTTTTCAATATTAAGAAGTGTATACATACATTTTTTATTTTTTTTGAGAATTATACATATATTTTTTTTATTTGGTACAAAAGTTACTAAATTTGCAATGTTTATTTAGTCAACATTTTTGAAATAAGATTAAAAAAGGGGTGTTGGTTGTGAAATAGGGGTGTAAACCTAACTACTTAGTACATGTAGGGGTCCCCCTTAATTCTCCATGTAAGGCATGCCACATATATATGGCGTCTCAATTAAGAAACCAAAATGCGATTTTATGGATAATTATGAATCCATGGAAATTTCATGACAACATTGGATGTCTCACTTGTCACTTCACCCTTTGGATTTTCTTTGGGTTGGAATATATTATGTAAATGCGATTCTTTCTTGTTATTATGCAAGTTTTTATGCCTAAAATTATTTATAATCTTTTTATTTTTTTTTTTGATAAATGAGAAGAAATGAAAAAACAAAAAAAGTCTTTGAGAACGTGCACTACATTTTTTTTTTTTTGTGTGTGTATGTTTTTTTTTAATGAGAAAAAGTCGTAGCTACTATTTGAGAACATGCACTGCGTAAACTCTGTGCATGTGTAATAGCTCACAAATTACACATGAGAGATATAAGCATTAAGAAGACTGTGTGCGAGGAGTACAGTTCAATTGATAGAGTACGTGTTGGTAAGAACTAAACTCATGATCGTCTAATACGAAAATCATGTTCCATCTATTCAGTCATCCTTTCTAGACACGAAGGATATGATGCATTTTGCAATGCCAGAAAGACAATAATTATTTAAATGACAATAATTATTTAAAATGAATAGAGATGTATAGTTGATGAATTTAAAACATATCTTTCCCAAGTTATATCACGTTACCGGCCTTTAAATATCAACGTGGCAAAATCCTCATATGTTATTTATACACGTTTTTATGTGCTATTAAATTACATGTTACATGTTACATTGTAAGTACGAAATGTACGTTGAAACGTAACTCATAATACCATATAATATATCAACCAACAAAAACTGGAAAGTAATATGGGTAGCATTAATAGCTTATAGGGCTAAGCCTCAACTATGCGGCCCAATAGAATGTAGTATTAAACCCAATAGAAAAAAGTTGGCCCCACAACTATTGACAAATTATTATATGGACCAGGGTTCACACAGTGTTGTATGAACTATAAAAAAAAATACTCTGTTCCATTTTACCAGTCATATTTACTATTCATTAGTCAAACCAACTCTTTCTTCATGGCTTATTTTCTTTAGTAATTTTTTTACTTTTAATTTTTTTTGTGTGTGTTTAATAGTACTTTTAATGTAGTTTCTAAATATATAAATTTTATATAGTAATGCTAAACTTAATGTTATGAAAAATTGTATTGAAAATAACTTCAGTCAAGCCTCGTTAAACGAACTAGACAACCAAAATGGGACGGGGAGAATACATTATTTGTGTACCGAATCTATTATACAAAATAATGTACTTTCACTGAATATAAGATACATTTTTAATATATTAAAAGTACATTATTTGTGTACTGAATATACATTATTTGATAGTATACAAAATAATGTACTTTCAAATAATGTACCTTATGTACACAAATAATATACTTTTTATTTATGGTCTACACAATAATGCTCCACAACTATGCAAGCACAATATTATGGATTTTTAGAAAAAAAAAAATTGGGTTACCACAAGTTTATTGAATAATTTGTATACATAATGCATTCATGAATTTTATTGCATGTTCATTTTTTTCTGATATAAGTTTATTTTTAGTGTATTGAATGCTCATTGTTAATGTATTATAAGCTCATTTTTTAAACTATGATCGATCTTGTAAGATGGATTGCATTGTGCACGTTCTAATATGCCACAACTATGGACACTGTCATTAATAAAGGTCAAACACTCAAACCCTAACTTTCGTATTATCCATAGTAAGCTAGTAGTCGAATTCTCGCCTTGCGATTCCCAATACTATTGAAACTTACCTTACTTCCCATTAACAAATCTAACTCCAAACCGTATTATCAACAACAATTCAGTAATTGAATTCCCACCTTACGGTTACCAACTCCAGACCGTATTATCAACAACAATCCAATAAATGAATCTCCATCTTACCATTACCATCTCCAAACCGTATTATCAACAACAATCTATCTAGTAATCAAATTCTTACCTTGCAGTTAATAACAACTCCAACCCGTATTATCAACAACAATCTAGTAATCAAATTCCCATCTTACAGTTACCAATGCTACTAAACTTTACTTACCCTACTTTAACCTAGTGCTGTCAAAATGGGCCAAAGCCCGCGGGCCGGCCCGCACCCGCCCCACCGTGAGGCGGGTTAGGGTCATGAAAAAATAGGCCCGCAAAAATGCGGGCCTAACGGGGCGGGCTAGAATTGATCCGCAACCCACGCGGGTTAGCCCGCGCGGGCCGCGGGTCGGCCCGCGGGCCAAGTTTTTTTTTTATATATAATATATATAAAATATGTATAATATATAATATAATATATATATATATAATATATATAATATTTATATATATATATAATATATAACATACAAACTTAGTGTTCTGTGCGTACACGCACAGAACACTAAATTTATATATTATATATTAGATATATATATAAATATTATATTATAAATTATACATATTTTATATAATATATATTTAACTTTTAATTTTTATTTATATTTTTAAAAGCCCGCGGGCCGGCCCGCGGGGCCCGCCAACCCGCGCGGGGCGGGTTAGGGTTATAGTAATCCTAGCCCGCGGGCATGGCGGGCCGGCCCGCAAAAGCCCGCTAAAATTTAGGCCCGCGGTGGGGCGGGCCTAATGGGGCGGGCCGGCCCGCTTTGACAGCCCTACTTTAACCTTTGCACCGAAAAAAATCAATATCTAATTACAACTCAATCAATGACCTTAATGGCTTAATAATCACAAACTTAATTACCCGATTCCGTGCGAATAAAGGATTATGTATTCTTATGGAAACACAACTATTGCAATCCCTATAAAATCCCTTTGATTATTGTGTCTTTAAAAATGTATTTTAAAGTAAAATTTTGATATTTAGTTTGCATAAATTTATCATCAATTTATTAAATAATAAAATACAATCAATATTTTCATGATGCATCAAAAGTAACTAATTTTAACAGGAAACTGTACTGTGCATAGCCACTATTCAAGAGTATACTAAGTAAACATGTTCAGCTTATAAATCGCACATGAAAAATAAACCATCCACTTAATTTTTTTAATTTTTTTTTGGCTACAAGCTCAACCGAAAAGATTTTGATAAAAATTAAACTTGTAACTATAAATACAAAAGTCATGTTGTGCACACTTAATTAGCTATCCATTTTAAGATATTTTGCCTATCATTATGATACTTTTTAAAGAATTTCTTTTCTACCTTGCATTACCCAATAAGGGTAAACACAATAGTGACCAACGTTAAATCACAAGAAAGTTAAAATATAATAATAATAACAATAATAATAATAATAATAATAATTTTTAAAGTGTTGATTGGTATTGTGTGTTAATTTGTACAATATATAATTTTGTATGCTATGTTAGTTGCATTGGGTAGTTAATTAGACAGATGAATAAAACATTTTAAAGTGTCGATCGACACAATGCCAATTTGTATGGCGTACAACTTTGTATGCTATGTTGATTATATTGAGTAGTTTTTGTAATACTTTGTATAATCAGACATATCAATAGAGAATTCTAAGATATTTAACTAATAATGTATCAATTTTTTTGGGTAAAATTTTATACGGAATTTTAATATATCGTATAGTTTCCAGAATATCTTATACAACTAAATATACTATAAGTGATTACATTAAACACCAATCAATACAATATTGATCAATGTATTAAATTTTTTTATCAATAATTTTGAATAATTTCACAAAACTTGATAGTGAAAGGCGAAAAGGTAAGGTGACAAATTTTTCGGATAAAATTAGTGGAGGTTCGGGGATGCATTTTGGTTAATTATGTGAAAAATGAGGGGTGAAAGTGAAAAGTCTGAGATAGATATATAGGACTATATAGCCCATCCCTTCCCCTATATAACTCCTCGCCTCTCCCTATTTTTGTCCCCTCGTAACCCTCTCTCTCTCTTCTCTATTCTCTCTTTCTCTCCCTGATTTGAACTTCCTATCTGATTTCGCCGCCGCACACGGCGAGACGCCACCGCGACCACCGTACGCTCGCCGAGATCCGCCGATTCCGGCGGCCCTTCCGGATCTCCTTTCACCTCTTCCAAGTATCCAACTCCAAAATCCGTCCATATCTCTCTTCTCTTTTGGTCTCATTAAATTTTTTTAAAAAAATTTTTATAACGATTTTGCTTTTTTTTTTTTGTTTTTTTTTTTTGCCTTTTTTTTTTTTTCTGCGGTTTCGTATTATCATTATTTGATAGTATACAAAATAATGTACTTTCAAATAATGTATCTTATGTACACAAATAATATATATGATTTTTATTTATGGTCGACACAATAATGCTTCACAACTATATATGCAAGCACAATATTATGGATCTTTTTTTTTTTTTTTGGGTTACAATAAGTTTATTGAATAATTTGTATATATAATGGATTGCATGTTCATTTGTTCTGATATAAATTTATTTTTAGTGTATTGAATGCTTATTGTTAATGTATTAAAAGCTCATTTTTTAAACTATGATCCATCTTGTAAGATGAATTGCAGTATGGACACTATCATTAATAAAGGCCAAACACTCAAACCCTAACCTTAAGTGCTTATATTATACTTCTAATGCCTTACAAAAAAAATAAATCACAAGATATGTTTCAATGAGTTAGAAGCCAAGAGCTTGCTATATTGATGTTTATAAGCGATCAAACCCTAAATCGTATTACTCAGAGTAAGCTAGTAGTCGAATTCTCACCCTACGATTGCCAATACTATTGAAACTTACCTTACTTCCCATAACAAATCTAACTCCAACCCGTATTATCAACAACAATCCAGTAATTGAATTCCCACCTTACGGTTACCAACTCCATACCATATTATGAACAACAATCCATTAATTGAATTTCCATCTTACAGTTACCATCTCCAAACTGTATTATCAACAACAATCCATTAATTGAATTTCCACCTTACGGTTACCAACTCCAGACCGTATTATCAACAACAATCCAATAATTGAATCTCCATCTTAGAGTTACCATCTCCAAATTGTATTATCAATAACAATCCAGTAATTGAATTTCCACCTTACGATTACCAACTCCATACCGTATTATCAACAACAATAATCCAATAATTGAATCTACATCTTACAGTTATCATCTCCAAATCGTATTATCAATAACAATCCAAAAATTGAATCTCCATTTTACAATTACCATCTCCAAACCGTATTATCAACAACAATCTATCTAGTTCTTACCTTACAGTTAATAACAACTCCAACCCGTATTATCAACAGCAATCTAGTAATCAAATTCCCATCTTACGATTACGAACGCTACTAAACATTTCTTACCCTACTTTAACCTTTGCACCGAAAAGAATCAATATCTAATTACAACTCAATCAATGACCTTAATGGCTTAATAATCACAAACTTAATTACCTGATTCCGTGCGAATAAAGGATTATGTATTCTTATGGAAACACAACTATTGCAATCCCTATAAATTAAACTCCTTTGATTATTGTGTCTTTAAAAATGTATTTTAAAGTAAAATTTTGATATTTAGTTTGCATAAATTTATCAACAATTTATTAACTAATAATACAATCAATATTTTCATGATACATCAAAAAAAAAAAAAAAAAAAAGAGGAGGAAATTTTATTGTGCATAGCCACTATTCAATAGTATATTAGTATAATGAGTAAACATGTTTAGCTTATAAATCACACATGAAAAGTAAACCATCAACTTGAATTTTTTTTTGCTACAAATTAAACTCGATCGAAAAGATTTTGATAAAAATTAAACTTGTAACCTTTAAATACAAAAATCATATTCTACTTTACCTGGTTAATTAGCTATCCATTTAAAGTTATTTTGCCTATCATTATGATACTTTTTAAAGAATTTCTTTTCTACCTTGCATTACCCAAAAAGGGTAAACACAATAGTGACCAACGTTAAATCACAAGAAAGTCAAAATATAATAATAATAATAATAATAATAATAATAATTTTATGGTATTGTGTTAATTTGTACAATATATAATTTTGTATGCTATGTTAGTTGCATTGGGTAGTTCATTAGACAGATGAATAAAACATTTTAAAGTGTCGATCGACACTATGTCAATTTGTATAGCGTACAACTTTGTATGCTATGATGATTATATTGAATAATTTTTGCAATAATACTTTGAACAACCAGACATATTAATAGAGAATTCCAAGATATTTGACTAACAATGTATCAATTTTTATTGAGTACAATTTTATATGAGATTTTAGTATATCGTATAGTTTCCAGAATATCTTATACAACTAAATATACTATAAGTGATTACATTAAATACCAATCAATACACTATTGATCAATGTATTAAATTTTTCTATCAATAATTTTGAATAATTTTACAAAACTTGATAGTGAAAGGCGAAAAGGTAAGGTGACAAATTTTCGGATAAAATTAGTGGAGGTTCGGGGATGGCATTTTGGTTAATTATGTGAAAAATGAGGGGTGAAAGTGAAAAGTCTGAGATAGATATATAGGACTATATAGCCCATCCCTTCCCCTATATAACTCCTCGCCTCTCCCTATTTTTGTCCCCTCCGTAACCCTCTCTCTCTCTTCTCTATTCTCTCTTTCTCTCCCTGATTTGAACTTCCTATCTGATTTCGCCGCCGCACACGGCGGAGACGCCACCGCGACCACCGTACGCTCGCCGAGATCCGCCCGATTCCGGCGGCCCTTCCGGATCTCCTTTCACCTCTTCCAAGTATCCAACTCCAAAATCCGTCCATATCTCTCTCTCTTTTGGTCTCATTAAATTTTTTAAAAAAATTTTATAACGATTTTGCTTTTTTTTTTTTTTTTTTTTTTTTGCCTTTTTTTTTTTCCTGCGGAAAAAAAAAAGTTTTTTGGTTTTATTATTTTTAGTTCGAAGTGAATTTACATTTCCAACCTAACTGCAAAAATTTGCGACCCCACTTTCCCTTCCACGCTTTTTACCGTTTCGGCCGTTTTCTCTCCTGGCGAGTTTGTGTGGTTGGACGGTTTTGCCCTTACGGCGAATAATCTTTTGTTTCGGTTTTTAGGGGTTAATTAAAAATTCTCGCTGCTGACGTGGCGAGCGTGGGATTGATCGAGTAAGATTAGATTAGTGAAACGGACGGTGGAGATGAGTTATCACGCGCGGCGATTCTTGCCACCTGGAGGGGCGTCACGGAAACGGAAAGAGAGGGAAACGGCGTCTTATTCGACGTGGCCGTCAAGTCCAGTGACGGGCGTTAGCAGTCCCAGTCAAAAGGCAACGACGTCGTCGAAGCAAGCCGAGCCGCCGGCGTCGGGGGGCTCGTCCAACCGGCTCCTAGCCGGGTACATGGCTTATGAGTTCTTAACTAGCGGGACTCTGTTCGGGCAGAAGTTCGACCCGGCCCGAGCCGAGGCTTTCCCTGTGAACAACAACAACAACCTCTCTTCCGAGTTGAAACGGGGCAGTAAGCCGGGTCAGAGCCCAACCAGCCAGGAACCCGAGCCGAGCCAAGCTTACATTGAAGTGGCGACCCTACTGAAGAACGAGGGGGCCCACATCCCCGGTGTAGTCAATCCAATGCAGCTGGCACGATGGATTCAGATGTGACACCTTGGTGGAAGAACCGACCTCGAGGGTGACGTGGCAGCTTTTCATTGGCCCAAAGTCGCGGCTCACGTAAGAAACCATAGAACCGCCCTTACCTTTATAAAAACCTTCTGCTTCCCTCTTTAGCGCTTCCATAGGTGGCGGCCTTGTGAAAAAACTCAAAAAAAAAAAAAAAAAATCTTGCATGGCCGCCATGAAAGCCAGCAGAAAAACTCAACGTTTTGTTCTCTTTCTTTTATGAAAAAAATCTGGGTTTTTTCTCTTTTATCAAAATAATTAGATTGTTATACCATTATATCCTTCTTTTACTTAGTTTTGATTATCTTTTCTGCAATTCCATATCCTGCTTTCTATTTATATCTGTGGATGCATGATTATATTCTGTGTGTATATATACATATAGATTATACACTTTTCATTTGATTTGATGTGATGGGCATTCATGAATTGATTGATCCTCAAGAATTATTGCATCTTTTTGTTTATTATCTTCTATTTCTTTGATGAATCTTGAATTGATGATGAATATAATTAAAGATATATATATATAGTGTGCTTGCATGAGATAGTTCCATTGTGGGTTGTGATGAATTGTTGATGAGAAGCTAAGGAAGAATAATGAAGATAATGAGAGTATAGAAGGAATTGAACATGCAGTTCATGGATATTATGCATGCATGGATATGCCCAGAAATGATGTTTGACAATTAAGTTGCTATTAGTTAATCTTTAGTAATGTTATTCAAGAAATATTCTAGAAAAGTGAAGATTATTAGATGGGCTATGGTGTGTGTTTAGCAAAGCAAATTAAACAAGTTGCTCTTTAACAGCTCAATTGGTTAATCAATATAAAGTAAGATTAATAGTCCGTTTTGCTGGAAATACAGTGTGTAGTTCTGGATTCGATCAAGGGGAGTGGTATAGGTTTATTTATTCTGTTGTGAGTATCATTGTACAAACACTTTGAAAAATTTGAGTGTGTAAAAGAAGTGTTTAATATACCACAAATATCGATCTTAAGATATCATGTCAACATTTTCCTAATGTTTGAAGAAAATGTTATATATAATGGGTTGTGGATTTGACTAATTTATAATAAGAAACTAATGTGTATTAACATCTCTTTTTTTTTTTTTTTTTTTTTTTTGCATGCATGCATGCATTTTTAAAGAATTCAAGCCATTTCAAGCGTATTTCTAACTGAAAGAAAGGGGGGGAAAAGGGCACAAGAAAAAGGGATTTTAAAAAAATTGTTTTTTGAACTTCAAATCTTCAAGCCTATGAGGGAGGCTAAGGTAGTAAGCTAAAAGGAGGTAATGATGGCTTCATATTTGATTTTGTTTGGTTTGTCATCATCACATTGTTCACATCCAATAAAAAAAATTTGCTTTTGCTTAAATCTAGGAAATTAAAATGTTTTTTAAAAAAAAAAATAAATTTGCACACAAATTTACATTTAACTCGATGATTCAGTTTTGCGATTTTTCGTGTGTGCACGTGCACATATTGAATAATGGTAAGGAAGATTGGAGAGTAAATATTCAATTATATAACTTCAATTCGTATTTGCATTAGTTACTTGTGATTAAAGGATCTCATTATAATGCATCTAGTCTAATATTATGCATATGATAAAATTCTACAATATCATATGCGTGACTAAACTACTAAAATAGATATATGTATGTAATAAATAAACAAATGGGCGCATATGACCAGCTGGCGAAAATATTATAACATTTATTTATTTTATCTTTGTTGATTCTTATTTAGCGTATTAAAAATTCTTGTATACTTCATACTATATATGAATAAATCTTACAATGTCAAATACTACGTAATATTTTTGTGAGATTGACCTTGGGAATGCCAATAGGTCTTGCAATTAACAATAAGTGATTGCACTTTGAAAAAAAAAGCAATAAGTGATTGCAATTCAATTATATTACTAATTTACTTAACGTTAGTAAACAAAATTCTATATTTAAAAATTACATTGAAAGTGTTATTAAATAAAAAAAAATTATCCTTTTAAATTTTTTTTATAATTTTAACTATATATATATATATTAAAAAAAAAGTTAACAAAGATGCTTGGGATCTTTGAATATATTGTTGGCAACAACCTTTGTGAAAGCTAAAGGAGCTTGTGATGCTTTGGGAAATTTCAACCTTAGACTGAAATACGAGCACGTACACTATATGTAACATGGGAATGGTGTAAACACTTTTTTGTAAATTTCTATGTTTGAAAACGACTCGTTATTGATTTCTTAGAAAATAAGGTTTGGTGGCAATCCTCATATTCACCTTCTTGGAGTCATAGGTGGCTCCTAAAATGTGACACACACACATATACATGGTCGATTTGTCCTGTGCTGTTGGGCAGCTTGCACAACCCAAAATCTGGCTATATATATTCACATTTTCTTGATTCCTTAGCTTTCCCAGGCCCTTTGGATCAAATTGATTTTTTTTTTTCTAATAAATGTTATTTGCATGACTTGATCGAGTACGTTTTGTATAATAATTTAGTTGATAGGTTTGTTTCTCCATTGTGTGAACTAACAAAAAAGAAAGTAAAACACCAATGATGTGTTATTCTTTATTGTCACTAACGTTGTAGATAGAAAAACGTGATGCCATCCAATTGTTCCTTTTATGGCTAAACAATAATTGACTTCCTCTTCTAATCTTTGTTTTAATGGAGGAAAAAAAAAGATAGAACGCACTTCCATTCTTTCATAAATCGCCTCTTTTCCGGGTGTTGTGTCATAAAGATCAACACACCATTCCCCAATTTAATTTGGATAATCCATCTATTTATATTAGAGCAAAGTTCAGTTTGGTTTTAGTTCCCGACTAACAATATCACATTTATTTTTTTTTTGGCGATTAAGAAAATTTGCAGCCATTACCTGAGGGTGTGCACTGACCTTATGATCGTAGCTGACAAATAATCACAAGAAGTTAAACTAATTAATCAGCTCAAACAAAGAAGACAATAGGGCACTCTCACAGTCTCACTTAACCTAAGGGCATCTCCAATAGTTGTAGTTTTTGTGGAATTTTCGCATGTGTAATTAAGAAAGAGAAAATGGGAGGAAAATAAAAGAAAAAAAAAGAAGCAAAACTAAGCTGAAAAGCAAAAAAAGAAAAAAAAAAAGAAAGAAAAAACCGTCATTAACGCACCCGACTGGGCTTAGTGTTGCGCTATGCAATTTTTCTTGGTGGGTCCCATACTTGTGCCAAAAATCAATGCATTGCAGTGAGACTTTTGTTATTCTCTCTCATCTCCCTCTCTCCTCCACATAAGTCAAGGTTCCTCAAAAATCATGCTAAAATGCATTGATGGAGAAGCTCTCAAATTTATATTTGTGATAAACCTAAATATTATATTGGGGATGACATCCTCATATCACATGGTGTACATTGCAAGAAAGTTTGCTTTTTTTTTTTTTGATAAATTTACCAATGTGTATACCTCAATGCCACCAAATACCAAACCAAACCCTACTATGCATACCCAAAGGTAAAAAAGAAGTACAAATATTTGGAAACAAAAGATTCTTCTTTCATCATACTTTATGTATGTATCATGAAAATAAAAATAATGGTAAATTATACTCTTAAAAAAATCAAGAGATTAAGAATAAAAAATAAAAACTAAGAAAAAGAATTTACACGGATTGTGATTTACTAGCATCCTATTTATAAACAATCCTAACTGTACGTTTATAAAATTACGCTTGTACCGTACTGCAGGCACCCTAACCAACTAGCAAACCTGATTCAAATTTAAACTACGACGACAGGTGTTGTCGCTCCACTCCACTACACTCCCACATCTATCATCTTTCACTAACATATGAAACATACGTAACAACTACTTTTGGATCAACTCAATTTTTGTATTACAAGGATATATCTTCAATAAAGGAGAAAACTATTGTGCACATAGCTCACAATCCAAATGAAAAAAAAATAAAAAAAAAAATCATTTAGACACAATTTAGTGCATATACTTGCTAAGGTGATGAGTTCTTTATGGGAGATGTAACACTGCCCAACATAAAAGTATAGACAGCAACAATACAAGGCTAAACTAAACAGCAAATCTCAACCCTTGTGACCATATTTACATGGATCACTATTCACTACACCTTCAACTCAATGGATCGGCATTATTGCGTATCAACTTGGATTAAAGCGTTTCGCCCCTTTTTCTTTCTGTGATGTCTTGGCAAGGGTAAAGGTGCTGCACCGTCACTCTGCTGAGTTGTACATCAAGCTTAGAATCACGGCTTTTTGCTCTTTTTTTGCGATGTCTTTGCGAGGGCATCTGTGGTCTCTCTTTTGCGCTTGTTACTCGCTTGGTTGTTGGCGTTGCTTTTGCTATTATTGTTGTTTGCTTCCGTGGCTGCACTCTTTCCTTGAGCCTCGAACACATCTTGGACGAAGAACTTCAGTTTCCATAGCGTAGAATCGGGCTGCATAAAGTACATAGTGAATTGAGTGCGCACTAGCAGAATGAAAATAAGAACATTGATTATAATGCAGCAGCCATGGAACACGACTTATCACCTGTGTGCTAATGTCGAGTTCTACTTCCTCATCAGCTATCGAGAAGTTGGGGTCGTTCTGTGCAACAATTAGTAATGCCTTGTTGAGATCTTCGGAAGAAAGCTTCGTGAGAGCATCGCCAAGTTTTTTCTTCTCGTCAACAGTTATCTTTCTGAAATATATGAACCTCAGAGTCGGTAAAGAATATTTGGATGATATTCAAGAGAAATGAGTATAATCAAATTAAAGGACCAAATGAGTACTTTTAGTAAATTATGGGACTAAATCTTGTCAAATTAAAAGTCGGGGACTGAATGTGATAGTACCACAATAATCGTGGTATTAAAAGTAAATTTTTTTTTTCATATAAATATTACCAATAGGTGGTGTAATGATTATCAGTCAGCAGAAAAAGTGTTAGCAGATAGGATAGTTGGTTAAACAGAATCATTATGTTAAGAAGTACTCCGTATATAAATTATAAAACGTTATGCCCCACAAAATAAAGTTAAATCAAACCTGCAGTTCTGAAGCACTGCATCTCTAAGTTCTTCCAGATGCATGTCAATCTCATCAAGCTATGAAAATATTCAAAAAAATAAAAACATAAGCATTCTCTTGTGTGCTTTGAATTGACTTAGATTCCGTCAAAGAATAAGGACCGTGCAAATCAGAAAGGTTTTAAGAATATGTATACTTTCATTAGTGAAATACGTACCTCCATACTTAAATCCTTTGCCATCTTGGCATGAGCGGCCTCTTGAGCAAGTTTCATGTCAGAAAAAGCCTCTTCTTCCTCTTTCTTTCTCTTCTCTTCCTACAAAATGTGTTGGAAATTGGATTGGAGGGTACAGAATAAATTACATAAAAGACATCTCATAAAGTTTGGAGAAATATAAATGTTACTTTGAAGTTGAAATTTAAAGTCCAACGTTTATCTTATGCAGGCCAAATACAACAGAATAGAAAGGTAAGAAAGATCGATCAGGAAAGAAGTACTCATGCCTAATCAGAAACGGCAGTCTTGAATGAAAATCACGCGTACATACCTCTTCATCAACTTTTGGCAAAAGTAGCAGCCATTTCTCCTCAAACTTTCCTAGTAAGGTTTTTGCCATCACATGTACATCGTCCCTTTCCTTATTGTATTTCATTGCATTTTTAAATATCAGGCGAACATCCGAGCATATCTCTCGGACATGTTTGTATCCGGTACCATCCTTGGCCTCCATTTTATTCTTAATTGTGCTAAAGTCCATTGGCTTCTCAATAACCTGGAAATTGGACGAACAATGAATCAGCAGAAGCAAATTCCAAAGAAAATATGTTTTCTTCTCTAAGTTGAATATAATATTAGATTTTTCTTATTCCTTCTAGGAGACATTATAATATAATCAGTACTACTAAACAAAAGAGAGACAAGGACATTGGATATGCAAACAGTTTATATACTTTATCAAATTCTGAGCATGGAGGCAATTAAACTTTTCGAAAATATTACCTGAAAGTAGTCATGCAAGCCAAGACCTTCAACGTCAACCGGCTGCATAAAAGGCCCTGCCCATTTGTGCTGAGTGATCTGACAAAGAAAGGGACAGCGTAAAAACGATATGGACAGCCAACAAATATATTCAGTCTTAAATGCGGAGCAGAGAGATTACTTGGCGTAATATTGTGCCAAATTGGCGCATAAGTTCTTGCATTCTCTTAGCAGCAGCTGCTTCTCGCTGTGACGCATCTTGTTGCCGTTTTTTAAAGTTAGCAATCTGCTTCTCTTTTTCTGAATCCTTCTGAGCTGAGTTACCTCTTGGAGTGTTTGACTGCTTTTTATTCACACTTGAGTAAAACTGTTCAACTTCAGTAAATCTCTGCTCAAGCTGCAAACATAAAGTTCAAACTGGAAACTTAAGTCTTAGTGCACATATAAAAATGGTTAATTTATCTTGGTTAGGGCAAATGGATTGATAGTTGCACTTAACCCTTTCTTTAACTGGTTCTGAAAGGCGATAGCAATCTAGCATGGTGTTCATAGGAGATAGAAGAGGAAGATGTCCACAAGGACACACACCGATATTTAATGTCATCATATAGCTTTTTCTTCTATTCATGAAGAAATCCAAGAGCAAAAAAAAACAATATAAACAAAACCTTGCCTGATCAACCGTTACAGACATCTCATCAACACGGCATTTGAAATGTTCCATATTACCAGCACGTCCCGTTTCATTCGGTTCCATCACTGAGCCATATATGTTCTCCATCTGAAAAGATATAGAGATAAGCTCAATGGAATGCAATTCTTTAGAATCTACGTGGCACTCCTAATAATCCTAAACTTTTAAACAAGTTGATATTTCAATTTTTATCATATTCATGACTGCTTTTTCTTCTATTCATGAACTAATCCAAGAACAAAAAGCCAATACAAACAAAACCTTGCCTGATCAATCGTTACGGGCATCCCAGCACGTCCTATTTCATTCGGTTCCATCACTGAGATGTTCGTAACTGAGCCATATATGTTCTCCATCTGATAAGATATAAAATAGTAGCTCAGTGTAAACTAAGATACTTTGGGATGACATAAGCTGCCAGATCCAAACAAGCAACATAAGTGTACGAGTAGTCGAGTACCTAATTTTGATGCTTCAACAAGAAACTACGACAAAATCCTGAACGGTTACAGAATATCAAGCTAAATCACTACCAGCTAAATGACTAGATGGGAGTATGGGACGCATATTTACAGGCACGAGTGATTTCTAATCAATTCCAAAGGATTTTAATAACTTTTCCATATTCAGAAATCGCCCGTTCGACTAATGGATTTTAGTTCTGTGGTTATCCTTCACTGCAATCAGAATGATAAGCAACAAAAATACCAAAATATAAGAACACAACACAATTCAAGCTCTTCCATTCCTTGAAAACTAATCTAAAAAGTACATTTCAAACCTTCACTGTTTCCTACTCCAAATCAAGCCCTCAATTACCCTCTTCTTCTTCAAGTTTCTTCCCTGAATCACATTTTTCTTTTTCTTAAAAATTAAAAAAGACCTCACTTTTTTCCCCTCATACCTATTTGCTTATACAATGGATTTAAATTAATTACTTCCAAATTCTCTACTTTCGCCCGGCATGAAATTGTTCTTGTCTATCTATCTATCTATCTATAAACGACAAAAGTTTAGAACTTTCTTAAGAAAAACAGTGAGAATAAATCAAAGATTTTAATTTGTACCTGTGCGTCGATCGTTAAGCGCTTCTTCTGGTGCCGCAGGGTGTGGAACGGTTCGAGCCGCCGGGTTGAGCTTTGAAATAGGGTTTTATAGTGAGGAAGACGGCCGTTTCTATTCGATAGAAATCACGCGCGAATCAATTTGGGCCTATTTTGCTCTTTATACACATGCACAATTTGTCCTTTTCATTGATATGAAAAATCGATAGCTCTATTACTGATACTTTCTCGATTCTTATTTGCTACTAAAGGTAATGTTTAAGAGTGTTATAATATATTACTCCATATTATTGATAATATACCGGTTTAGTAATTGTTATTAGTGTATATTCATTTGTTTAAGGAGAGCGTTCTTTCTAATATTATGGTTGAGTTAGATTCAAAAGCAGTGATTGATGTGTGATTAGAGCACAACTGTTTAAGCATTTGTATTTTTGGGAGCTAAAAGTGCCTCAAAGAATTTGTATTTTTGTTTGGCTTCTTAAGCATGGCAAACTTTTAACTAATGTTGAACGTGCTAGACGACACATTACTTCTGACATTTTTTGCTCAGTTTGTGCAGGTAAATCAGAGGATTGCGAGCACCTGTTCTGCCATTGTGATGAAGCTGTTTTTATCTGGAGAAGTGCGTATAGTGCAACGGTGGCTGCTCGTCTTAGTCACCTATGCTGGGCCGACGGGCTTACCATTAACTTGCAAGGGACCAAACGCATAGGTTTTAAGGATGGATGGCCCGAGAAATTCGCTATTCGTCTTTGGTGGCTCTGGAAATGGCGGAATGAACGCATCTTCAATGGTTGCTGCCTGTCGGTTGATCAGAAATTGCGATGGATTGTGAGCTAGGAAACTGAGATAAGAGCTGCTTTTTCAAAGGCTAGAGGTCCCGGTTTGGTTGATAGATATGGAAGTGCGACTTCGGTTTCATGGAGCAAACCGCAACCTGGTTGTGTCAAAGTGAATGTGGATGGAAGCCGATCAAAGGATGGCAAGGCAGGCTGTGGTGGACTCATCCGGGATTATATTGGTCAGTCGCAGGGTGGTTTTGTTGCCCATATTGGAATATGTTCCATTGATGAAGCCGAAGCATGAGGCGGTGTGGCATGGTTTGCGACAAGCGCTTCGGTTGGGGTTTCGCAACATTATTTTGGAAAGTGATTCTCGGACTCTAATTAATATCCTGCGGAACAATGAGCGAACGAAAGGAGGCTATCAGAATATTGTGGATCGTTGTCGTGCAGAAATGGTTTGTTTTCAATGTATAGAATTCAAACATGTTTTCCGGGAACAAAACAAGGTTGCTGATGCCCTTGCGAAGATGGCGCTGAGGAGCCCGATGAAACTTATTGAGCTAAGTAGTGCCCCAACCGAATGTGTTGCGTTGTTACACGATGACCGAGTTGGCATAGAGGTCCTTCGAAGACCCTCCGCTTGTGGGGGTGATGTTGTTTCTTATTTTTCTTAGCAGTAGCATGGGTTTTACCCTCATCTTTTGATATAAAAAAAAAAGAGCACAACTGTTTAAGGGTGCTTAAAGCTTACTTAAGAGTTTCGCGTCTTTGTTAATTCTGGATAATTCGGGAGTTAAGTTCTAAGCTTTTAATTGTTTCCTTTGTTGTAGTATTTCACTTTTGATTTTTTTCCCGATCAGTCAAGAGGGAAAACCTAAAAAGGAAAGCACAAAGTAGTGACAATATTCGGCTTACATGGGCATGACAATCGCAATGTGAGAATTATACCTAAAGTGGTGGGTTTCTTATGAGTACTAGGCACTGGTTTACTCAGTTAACAAGTTGTCGAGACATCATGATTTACTCATCCATCATCCATCATCCTGTCGGTCTTGTATATATTTATTGTACCGACAAAAGATTATTTTTGTTTTTTCATAAAAACTGCAACTAATCCTTGCCAAGACAGGAATTGGATTTATTGCAATTCCACAAACTAACTGCAAGCTGAATCATGGGACAAGAAGAAAAGAGCAAACAAGAAAAAGGCATCATAACAACAACACTAATACTCTTCATCCACTTCATTCCTTCTTGATTGCAACAGATCTAGCCTTCAAGTTCAGAAAGATTGCCCTAAAAACATCACACAACAGACACAACATCAGTTGCAGCTTCACATCTGCATTCGTCGCGAAAAACACACGAAGAACACTCACCAGCACGAGGCGACAATGTTGTGGAACAAAACGCGTAACTGCAGGGGCAAGTACTGGTAGTTGATCCACCCGACTATAGGCCAGAACTGCGCATTATAACAAGTACAGTATCCTCGTTAATAATATCACAATTTTATGGCAAAAAAATTAGAGAGTGTCGCGTGTACTCTTATACCTTCCAAGCAGTCAATTGCACCGAGGGATAGTCCTTTAGGACCTTACTTTTCACGAGACTCCATGGCCTTCCTGCAACACGAGATCATGTCTGTTTTAGTAGAAAATACAATCGAGATAGCAGCAATCAAGAACAGTATTTCATTCCTCCTATTCTCGAACTCTTTTGCATTTAAATTTGGCACAAGGCAGTCACAATCTGAGCAAAATTTCCCCTTTTTTAAAGTCTGTTAATCAGGTAACATTGCAGGAATGAAGAGAGTTCTTGATTTGTACTTTGATCCCATCGAAAAATCAGGTAGATAACATCAACAAGAGTTCCTTTTTTGCATCTAACGGGACAAGACTAATTCAGAAGAACCTCGATTCAACATATAAGCCTAACAAGATTTAACATATAATGCTTTGCTGATCAGTGCAGGTTTACATAGTTACATACCTTCAACCACTAAGCCATAGTACACCATGAAAAGCATGTTGTTCCAAGGAGATGCAGTCAGCTGTTCCAGCAAGACCTGCAGAAGAGGAAAACACAGTGAAAAACTGATAAAAGTATTTATATTACAGGAAAAAAAAAAGGATTTTGATTTATGGGGGCAACCCCAGCCAAGTTAGTTGAACCGTTGGCTTAGTATTCACAAAGTTCCAAATTTGACTATCAGTAGGAGTGGTCTATTGGCCTTCTTGGTTTAGGCTGGTTAGCTATAGACAACCTAAGCTGATTTATTTGGTCTTTTGACAGCTAAGGTAACAAGGCGATGTTAGTGGAATACTTGAAAGATAGCCCATAAACCAAGCTGTTGGCTTGGTGGAGCTTTGCTAGCTCGGGCCATAAGGCAGGGCTATTGGCTTGGTAACCACAAGGTTCTAAGTTCAACCCTTGTTTGAACTGGTTAGCAATCTATGCAGATTTATCTCCTTGTGATCTTTTATCAACTAAAATCACAAGGTTGAGTTTACTCGGTACATATTCTCGGATAGTGATCGTGGGTTTTCCTAGTGGCCCAAAAAAAGGATTTAGATTTGGGGTTTTAACCTTTTTAGCAACAGTTTTGCTACCCTGCTTCCCTTGGAACAAAGAATCCATCAACTTATGCAGAAAATGCCCAAAGGGCCCTGAGTATACAAACCCATACAACTGCAATCCAATCAAACAAAGATCAAAGAACCCCATATCAGTAAATTCACCAAAAATTCACTGCATCAAACCAAGAAAACAACCTCAAAAACAACAACAAGAAGATGAATACAGCTAAAAGAAGCAATCTTTTCAGTTGAAGCCTTTTGACCCCAGAAATCTTCTGGGCAACCACATCACTACACCCAACCAGAACTCCAGCAGTGATTGCCTAATCATAAAAACAGTAAAAAAGGATCAAAACATTACAAATTGCCCAGATTTATCTGCCAAAACAGAGAAAAAGAAAAGACCTTGGTCCGAAGAGGATGTAAGTAGAGTTGCAGGAGATATTTGCCCAAACCTGCTTTCACTAAATCAGACATTTTTTTGTTTTCTTTTGGGTCAAGAATCTCAAAGATTTAACCTTTAATTTGTTTCTCCTTCTCTTCTTCTCCGGAGATTATGAAGGCAAATCTCGTTTTCAAAAAAAAAAAAAAAAAGTTTAGTCTGCTGGGCGTTGACCGTGTTGCATGTGGTTTACCCGTTCTGTTATTAAACGAATTTTCATAGTACTGTACAAGGTACGACCTCCATTGCCACCATTTTAAGAATTCGGGTGGTTGACAACAACTTTCGATTGGTCTTTTATTAATTTTTTTTGTCTGATCACGAGGTGTTCTGAATATGTGAAGACAGATAAGTCTAATTAAGGGACAAAGTGCCGACAAAATTGATTTTTCATAAGAGAATTTAAATTTTTGATTTTTCTTAAAAAACAAGAATGCACGACTATTCAGACCAACTAAATTGATTTGTCTTTCGTTACTTTATTTCTTTAGACTTCGTCGAAAGCCGTTGTGTTGACTCATAACTACCATTGCTGCGCTAAAATCCAATTTTCCATTTTCTTTTTCCTTTTCCGTGACGTGGTGGAAGTGTTTAGTGGAAGTTTATCCCTTAGAATGACCCTCTTTTCCAATTGAAGAATAATTTTTTTATGACAAGAAAATTGACATTTATTATTTGAATTTGTGTAATGGGTAATCATAGTTTATGTAATAATTTATAAATTATTGGAGAAATAAATGATTACTTTGATTTACGAGAATATGGGTTACTTTATTCACAAAACACAAATTTGAGGTGATGCATGTTTTTATGGTTTAACATTCTTTATTAACCACGCAAATGTCGTGTTCCAGATACCATTAACCATAATCTTGATGAAACCTATGCAAAATGTCCTCTCAGATCTCAATTCTTTAGGGCAATTAAGAGGATGTGTTTAAATGGGCTTGTAATTGTTAAAGACATCTAAACCAAGAATCTAATAAGATCTGTGCTGTCTGACTTGTTCCTAAATCATCAAAATTATAAAGTAATCATTGGAACATAGGATGTCGCAACTCAAACTAGGCCCATATGTATTGCCCAAATATTGAGCCCAAGACTCGCGGGCTAACCCAAATGATGAAACAAAAAATGATGTTTAAATGGGGCAACTCCAACTAAGTTAATGACTGGTAATTTGGTAACTATAAGGTTACAAGTTCCACTTTTAACGCAGTCTGGCTTTCTTGATTTGAACTGGTCAATTATGGGCAACCTATACTAGTTTGCCCCCTTGTGGTCTTTTGCTAGCTAAGATTACAAGCTGGGGTTTACCTAGTGTACATCCTCGGGTATAGTGACTGAGAATTTTTTTTTTCTTATCTAAAAAAAAAATGATGTCTAAATGTACTAGTATCCACGTCTCACTGTATGAAATTAATAATCTCTTCTAAGTATAAGGCTAACATTATCTCGAAAATATTCCCTCACTCTCAAAATTAAAGTGAGTCCTACCTCACATCACCGAATTTGTAATTATATTCTTTCAATCTACTATTTTTTCTACATCCTTACAATACTCTCACTTTCAAAAGCGTCCCCACTTTTATATCACATTATTATAATATAATAAAATAAAAAAATATATATAATCAACTTGAAAGCTTTCAAGTCATGTGGCTAATTACTATTATTTTTTTGAATAAAATGCAAAATTCCACCTAGATTTGAAAGTGGGTGAATGTAAGAATTAAAGCATGTGCTCCATCTCAACTAAAAGTTTAAGCTGATAGTTGGACTGCACATATTATATTTATGCTCACAGTAAGTTTTCTTTCATCGCTCAAAAATAAAAGGAATATTGGGGAATTTACAGTGTGACACTCCGACCTCATCAACGTTAGTTAGTGCTCACATGCATATATGCTACCTGTGAATTGGCTGTTGCTTATTTATTTTAAGTATTAATAATGATTGTGAATGATACACACACTATACAATGGGGCTTTATTGGGGAGTGATTCATTATTGGATTGTTTATGGTATCTAATGATTCATTAATCCCATAAACACTCTCAATCATTGGGCAAACAAGGCAAGTGTATGTGACTCACTTTAGTTTAATTTCTATACTTCAAATAAATTAAAATTTAGCCCAAGTTCAGTTTAGTAGAATCGACTCAATATAATGGTATGATTCAAAAATTCTACTAACAAAATATAAGTTCAATCTTTATTAATGTTATTAATACACTACACCATATGAGATGGGTTTGAACTGAAATAGGGGTAACTTTAGCCAAGTTCGTCACGCAATGAGTTTGGTAACAACAAGGTTTCAAGTTCAACTTTCCGTGGAAGCTAGCTATTGGCCTTCTTGGTTTGAGCAGATCAACTATAGACAACCTAGACTGGTTTAGGGTAGACTTTATTCAGAGTGAACTTTCGGGTAGCTAGCGGTTGAAACCTAGCCAGACTGGCTCCATAACACACCTCTAGTTCAATAGCGCTCTTGGCTAGTTGCCCTATAAGAGGTGACTGAGTGGGTGTACCTAAATAGTTGTGAGTTTGATTTTTACCGACTCATTCTCGATCAAACTTAGGTTACCTCTCCGGTGTAATTTGTGGGCTGCAGATTTCCCTCGCCTAGAAAAGATTAAGAAATACTAATGAGATTGCTGAGGATGGGTTGTTAGGTATTGAGAAGAACTAGTAGTTGGGTTAACAGACCCACCCACCAAATCAAAAGCAATAATTGTAGAGGTGTAAATAGGTGATGGGCTGCACCCACTATTTGTATTAATTCCTTGTTTGGTTTTGGTGGTAGTTAGAGTCCCTTTCAAAAGACCTTCTTCATAAAGCCTCCACTATAAATTCATACTTCATTCTTACATCCTTAGTGCCTTTAATGCTGGTTTTCTGTCTCATTATCTTTCCCAAAACTAATGCAAAATTTCAATGTTCCCCACTCATAATTCAGCAATCTATACTTCTCTTTTCTTCTCCACCCTTTCTCTATTATATTCCTTTAAAACAAATTATTAATTAAACATTTCTAGGAGAGGTGTAAAAGTCTTAAATATGGACTAAAAACATCTTCAAAAAAAAAAGGACTAAAAACAATATATGTTGATGTCACCAACTTTATATGTGGGGAATGTAGACTTGATAACATATAGTAATAATGGGTTTATAAAAATAAAGTTGGGATGTATTTCCTGGGTTGTTTATTAATTTTCTTGATTTGAGCCGGTTGGTTGTGAGCAACCTAAATTGATTTACTTTTTTTTTTTTTATGATTCTTTGCTAGTTAAGGTCACAATGTGAACTTCACCCAGAGTGTACTTTTGAATAACGGTTGCAGGTTTTTTCATGAATCATCATAGCATTATTTATAAAAAATAAAAATCTTATAAAATGTGATAGCTAGGTTCAATCAAATTAAGGGGATGACTAGCTACCATGGAAAAAATATATTTATTTATACCATAATAAGGTTATAGTTATTGAATTATGTTAGGTGTGAAGGTTCGGAGAGTCAAATCCAGAATTATATCATTGAAACATGATACTTACCACTAGACAAGTATACTGAAATAAAGTTGTGCATTTGTTACTATCTATAAATTTTGACATAGTGGTAAGCGCTAACAATTGGTATTAATTAAAGCAGGTCACGAGTTGGCTGATCAAAACGTGCATGGTGCATACTTCGCTACTATAACTATAACTTTTGGCATAGTGTTGAGTGTTTGGTCTTGACAAATTATGTATTTTGTTCAATAAAATTTATAACATTTTCTGGTTATATATATATATATATATATATATATATATATATATCCTCAAAATGCTAGTCACATCTGGATATATATGCATTACATATTACACCCACTACATATGCATTCAAGCATAAAGAGTTCTATTTTTCTAATTAAATTCTTAATTTTATCGAATTATTTCTTGAGATTTCCATGGGAACTGTTATCCATCCAGAGATCAGTTATATGCATGGAACATAATTGTACACAAGAATTATGGGAAGACAACTAGGAAACTCTGATCGATGGATGACCATGTTTGGTGTTTCCTGAGCTCATGGGGACAATGGCATAGTACATTATTATTAGTAGTGGAAGAAACAATACTATGTATGTAGGAGATGAATGGATCGGATACTATACGATGTAACATGATAAGTGCATCACATGGGCTCAACTGAGAGGGTGTTAGAAAGAATCGAACTCGTGATCTTTTAGTACGAGAATAATGTTTCTTTCACTCAACCATCAGAAATGTCGGGGTAGGTGCATTGGAACTCGGTCATCATGTCGAGATAGGTGCATTTGGTAAATATCTCCTTGTGACTCTAGCAGTTCGGTCATCAGAAATGTCGGGGTAGGTGCATTGGGACTCGGTCATCATGTCGGGATAGGCGCATTGGGTAAATATCACATGTGACTCTAGCAGGTAAATGAGAATCACAATGAGGTAAATAGTCGGGGTAGGTGCATTGGGTAAATCCCAATCATCATGTTGGGGTAGGTGCATTGGGTAAATCCCAATCATCATGCTGGGGTAGGTGCATTGGGTAAATCCCGATCATCATGTCGGGATAGGCGCATTGAATAACCAGTCTAGGTTACCTATAGCCGATCGACTCAAACCAAGAAGACCAATAGGCTGCTCCCGATAGGAGTCGAACTTGTAACCTTATGGTTACCAAATCAATAGTCTTACTAACTTGGCTAGGATTATCCAAATAACACCGACTTTTGACTTTAGGATAGGATGTCATAGATAGGGACTGTTTTGCTACTCTTGAGGTTTTACTGACACGAACAAAATCAGTCTCGATATGTGTCTATGCTTAGAATTGACAGGAGTGGTTTGAGGATGCTTAATTTGGAAAACTTAAGAATTATATGTCTATGCTATTAATTGACACTAGTGAGTTGAGGATTTATATATCATCAGTGGACTGACTTAATTGTTTATGTTCCGATCCTCAATATAATATACTTGACTACCAAATTAAAGTTAATAGTTGAATTGATGTACATATATGCAAATGCCCTTTGGAGGATGATAAGGGCTACACTTACCCTATAATGATTTCGAATGAATGGTTCTAAGGTACGAACAACAATAGTGTTTTGACGATTTTTATTGGTGGTTAGTATTTTCAATCACTTTAACGGGTAGTTAGTAATAATAATGACATTTTAAAAAAATAAATTTTAAGTGGTAAAAAATCGATTGGAAAAACAATTTTCGTCCCAGAATCTTAAGTTTTTGACGGTAAGAAATCTTGAATTTTTCAGTAGTGTTCGAGAGAAAGAAATTTCAAACTTGATAGATCGACTTCATCACAAATTTTTATGCAACTTAACCCATCTAGCTGTCTATTGACTTTTTTTTCTTTTTTTTTTTTGGTTTGAGCCGATCAACTATAGACAACCTAGGCTGAGTTACCTCATTATAATATATCCTTCACTGTTAAGGTCACGTACCATACAGATATCGAGTATGAACTTTCTAGTAAATCAAAGAAAATCAATATATATAAATAGGGTAACACATAAAAATTGACCAATAATGAAATTAAATATTTACCTCCACTTTTTCTGCCTTTTTTACTTTCTTTGGTGAAGAATTACATAGTGAGGCATTCATGTTACTTTATTTCTCCAAAAAAATGCTGCATGACATCACGATACAGCTATAATTTACAATCCATAATTTCATTTTTTTAAAAAATCAATTATGGCCAAAGATGCTTCCACTAAATATGATAGATTTTTATGTGTTGCATATTTAATTTATTTTAACACTATTAACTATATATAGTACTAAAAAAAAACTAGTATATTATTTGTCTAGTACTATCACATTATGAAATATTATTCATTTTATTGCAACAACTTGCACGTACTCATACAATGTACAAGATCATAGTATGATCGGTCTCAAATTTAAGATTTATGACTTAAATATCAATTCGACTATATAGATCTCTTAAAAAAGAGATGGCGCAAAAAAGATAATATAATGGTGGGCCTGGAGGTAATTATTTTGATAAAGTGGAGTTTCCTTAACGATGTTATAACCCCTAATGGGCAGTTTTTATTTTAGTTTATCATATGATTATGGTGTTCAACACTTTGATTATAATATGATGGTAAAATGAGTGAGACAAAGGAGAAATTGAAGTGTTATTATATATAATCTACTAATGGATTATTTATCCAATGAAAACGTGGTTTGTTTGCATGTATAGATAATTATAAACGCATTAAAAAAATTATTAAATGTTATACGCATTAATTTATTCTCATCACCCATGATATTTTGCAAGTTTAATTAAATATAAAGCACATGAGTTGGAGTGTCAATTTCTTTCTTCCCAAAAGGTTGAATTCCCAACCCCAAAGGCTCTCCACGTAACATAGACTACCTTTGCTTACTGTGCACAAAGAATCCCTTCACTGCTGCTGGTGAGACTCGATCCCTGGTCTTTCTTTCCAAACTTCACATCTGTGACCAACTGAGCTGCCGATGCGGGCTGTAGTGTCAATTTCTTGCAGATGATTGTTTGGGCATTCCTTACTTTAGGAGAGTCTCCATTATAGAATAGGTTATGGTTTCTTTTGGGTTATCCCCTCATTTTCTCTCAAAATAAATACCTAAATAAAACATATGAGACCGAGAGTTCGAATCTATATGTATGCAACCACTACTTGAATGTGTGCTCTAGGTGAAATTCGCCTTATAACTCTAAATAGCAAAAGATCACAAGGAAATGAACTAGCTTAATTAGGACGTTACTCATAGCTAAGTAGCTCAAACCAAGTATGCCAATAGACAACTCACATGAGGAGTCGAACTTGAAACCTCAGCTCATAGTTACCAAGTCAATTGTCCAATCAACTTGGCAAAGAGTTGCCCCAACTGTAAAGTACAAATACCAGTACAATATGCCAAAAATAAATTAAGCACATTAATATATCCACTAGACTGCATGATCCAATATATAGTGGATTACACATCTTGGTGAGATCAGAACAGTACAGTTGTTTTAATTTCTGCTAAAGATATCCTCTCCTAAGGAGTTTTGTTTGTCTAAGAATCTAAGATTGTCAACAGTTTTGGTACAAGAATATGAACACGGCACGTACGTTGTTTAATATTATTATTGGTTGCGAAAAATAAAGTGCTATGGGTTCACAATACTAAAATTTAATCAAATCAGTCAATTAAAGATCAGATATGAAGACATACATAACCATAATGTTCATAACTACGTACTTAATTGCTATGATGATGAAGACATAACCATAATGTTCATAACTACATACTTGCTATATAAATGCATTTGACATAGAAATAAAGATCCAAGTTTGAATCGGTCATGTACCCTAAGTCCCCTTTAGATATATTAAGAAATTTAGAACTTTTATAATTCTTTAATATATCATATTATTAGGAGAGCAGATTTTGGTTAATTATTTGAATTTGGATTTTTTTGATTTTCCATTATCAAAAGTGATACCTTAATTTATAGGAAAATTTGCAATTGCTACTCGAATGTGCATTATAAATTTCTCGATGAAACTTATATTATATTGTGACCCTAGATGGCAAATGATGATAATAAGGTGGTAAACGGACTTATGTTGTCCATACAAATGTCATTCTCTACTATAAGATTGTTGCAATTTCGGTCCCTAATTTAATAATAAATTTGTCTAATTTCGTTAAGGTTTTTATTGCCATGTGACTTGCACCAAAATTAGAGATCATTTTTTCCCTTATATTAAAATATCCATTAAACTTTTTTTAATATATACATATAAAGGAGAAAAAACATATTAGTGTGAGGATCAAGTGCTTAATTATCACTCCACCAAAAGATATATAGAGTAGTAAAAGCATAATTTTATTTCTTTATATACTTGCATAGCCGTCAACGTCACGTTTTAATGGCCAGATGTTATATTTGACCCTCTAAACCTTCAACCAACACTTACAAGAATATAAATTTAGTAAATGTACTCCAACTAAATCAACCAAAAAAAAAAAAAAAAGAAGAAGATGTTGATTAAGAGTCAATCTCATGACAAAGGCCGCCCTAGTGAAGGTGATCATCATTATTAGTAACTAGTCAATCGATATAATAATTAGCCTCTTGACAAATATGCCTAATTTTTTTAGCGGAGTGTCATTTGCACCCTAAAAAAATAGTATATGCATGTGCATGACATACTTACCCTCTATAATTTTATGCGCAAATATATATGATCCATGCTTTTGCAAAGAGCTAAGAGGGCACTTCAACCTGAAACTACTAATACCAGTTGAGAATAGAAATTTTGGAATTAGCATTGACAAAGAACTGTACAGGACATAAACATAAGAATAGGAAAAGAGTCATAATCTTACACAAATATAGAGTCCTAATACATTGACTCTCTTTTATTTATATCATCTCAATAAGGAGGCGACCCACCCTAATGGCCTATATATATATATATATATATATATATATATCTTACATTGGGACAACTCAAAAGTGAATAGATAAGGTTTTGAGTATTAATTTGAAGTTTTTTCGTAAAAGTTTAAGGGTTAATTTTACCCTTATTTCAAAAATCTATGTTTAATTAGAGGGGATAATATTTTTTGGACGGAAGGGGTAGTGGAGTAACACAGCAAATTAAAAGGGAGCATGCATGCCACCAACGTCATATACACTAGCAATATTCAAGGAGAAAAAAAGGTAATATATCAATGTTCCTTTTAAACCATTGTTGGCAAATCCCACTAGATTTGTTTATAATATTAACTTAATTATTTTCTTATCTTATTATATATGCAATTGGCATTTTACCAAACTATACCTCTTTAACAATCTTATTTGGGAAAATTACATTTTCCGTCTCTAAGTTATAGGGTAATTATAGAATTCGTCTCTAAGTGTTGGTCATACTCACTTTTCGACCCTTTACTAATAAAACATTGGAGACAGAATTTTCAATTTTAGTATAACTCAGAGATAAAAAGTGAGCACGAAAGGATGAAAAGTGCAACACCAATGATAACTCAGGGACGAAAAGTGAGCATGACCAACCTTCAGAGACAAATTCTACAATTATCTTAAAACTTGAAAATGAGCTATGTGTATTATAACTTGAAAAAGAAATGGAAATTGTAAGGTAGGATTATATATGTGTGCGCCGTGTTAAAGAGTTACGAATCCAGTTTTCCGTACTCTAAATAGTAATTAAACATAGTAATTAAACTTTGTAAATGTGATTCGAGTCAAATTTGAATTAGTCGGTGAGGATACTGGATAATGAATGTAAGAAGAAAATGAAAAAAAAAAAAAAATGAACAAAGAGAAATTGTAGCAACAGTTTCTTTGGCAAAGTCTGGCAACAAATAGACCCACGTATTAGAGAGCAATAAAATTGGAAAACTTTTATGAGGCCACAAATTTATTTGGTGCACCCAACACGTTCAGTAAATGTTATTAGGATTTCCAATTCATCCCACTAGACACCTAGCCAAGATTAAAATAGTTATTAATAAAACAATTGTCATTAGCACTAAATGGTGTTCGAGTGGATACAACATGACTCTTATACAAAAGTTCACGAGTTTGATTCTTGACAACACGTACGTACCTTCTCGGTGCCCATCACACAGGATTTTCTTAGTGCGGTTTATTTTCTTGTGTGATTTACAAACTATTACACAAGAACAAGATTTATCCAGTACATACAATTAGATAGTAATTGTGGGTTTTTTCGTCACGATAAACACAGTTATAAACTTTATTATTGGATTAACTAATAGTAATTTGACACCTTATTTAATCAGAGGCCATATTTCTAGAACTCCAAACATTATTTATTTATTTTCGTTTTACAAATACATAGTGCATGGTTTGAGATAATAGTGCGGGCGAGGATAACCAACACGTTTCATCGTGTCGGAAAAGATTAAGGTTTTTTTTTTCTTCCTTTTAATGAAGTTATTTTCTCTCTTTACATTGCTGACAAATGACAATTTAGGTTACTATTTGTAGCTAATTTAGTCACCCGTCTACAATTCCGTTTCAACCATGTGTGAGGTAAAAGATAAAGTATTGTTTCCCAATAAATTTCTTCTATTACTAATTCTTTATTTAACTTCATTGAAACTCCTTTCAACACATGCATTTAAATAGTTTAATAATAACTTTTCTTAAGGATATAAGAAAAGGATAGGGACAAAAAAAAACAAAACAAAACAAATCTATGTCTAACAACACCAACAATGTCAGCGTAGATTAACACATACTGGGCACATCCAATGTTGTTGAATGAGTTCTCTAATTGCTTATTATGTTAGATGGATTTACATCATGTTACAAAAATTTTAATTATATAATGCCATAAATTATATTGTTAATATGTTAGTTAATAGCGTAAATACCCGATTATACGAAATATGAGTTGGATCGTATCTGGATCCTAGTTTAGCCTTGTAATAAGTTCAAGTAACAAGTTCGGGGTAATTGAACTAAGGTCAGAGGGTCCCGAACAAGTATATGGTGAGTGAAAATGCCCAAAAGTCCTTCCTCCTGACCATAAATATAATGTGGTGCTTATAAGGAAGGGAAGAGGACACATACCGGGCACTTGACATAGCTGACACGTGTCGTGCATGCAATGGGCAAGCTCAAAAACAGCGCATCGGTGTCCACGTGCGCTTAGATTCTTGACTGCCATTGAGACGGGGCTGGATTAAGGCCCAAGTGGCCCTGCTCGGGATGGTCGTCCAGACCGAAACTGGTTGGGATTGGTCACTAAGCAGTGAAGCGCCATTGCAGTCTCCAACTATCTCGACTACTGCATTTAGGTCGTCAAAATCAGGCTTATGATCAGTCTAGGTCAAGATCGATTCCTCTCTGTGACCTAACCAGGTCCAAGCAGGTATACGGTACGTATAGGGAGGTATACCTGGAAAATATTCCTCAGGTGTACTATGTACGTTGCAAATGTGTACTATCCCCTTATGTACTATTGGATGAAACTTGAAGGGATGAGTCCAACATTTTGTTATCGAAATGTGATGTTGACTATTACACAAGTATAAAAAGAAACACATTCTGCCAAAGGTCTTGTGGTCAAGCGGCATGAAGTGATTCTCCCAAGTGGAAGGTCATGGGTTTGAGCCTCAGTGGGGGCAATGTTGACTTTGTTGGGCTTCAGTAGGTTAGTATATGAACAGATACTATATGTAACAGGGTCACTACTAATTATATCTTTTGACGTAACCATATTACTCAGAAACCTCTAATACAACCATTATAGTACAACTTTATAAAGTATACAATATCATAACTCAATTGTAATTTGTAAATGTGATGTTTGGGTCCAGCTAAATAGGGGATTGCCACATTAATTAAAATCCTAAAAATATGGAAGGGAAGCAACTGAGCAAGTTGTACTTGGAGCATGGGAGGAATATAATTGTTTAGGGAGGAATATTCTCTAGTTCAGAGAGTTTAAGGTCAAGAATGATTCCTTTCTTTCTCAATATATATATCCAGTGGGATCTGTACTAGTCTCTGACATGACTAATAATCAACCAAAAGCATTTCCTTTTCTTCTCTCGTCAGACCGCATCCAAATAGTCTTTGCCAATCACATTTTTAAAAAAATTATATTTATGGTAATCTCTCACCTTTAAAAATAAATATCATTTTATTTGTAATTTTTTTTGTAATTTATTCACTATTTTTCTATCTATATATATATTCTCACAATTTCAACTAATTTTTTGTGAATAGCCTTACTTTCATATAGTGGATAGCATACAACTTTTGTTAGAATTGTTGGTTGGTAATCTTTGCTAAATTAGTAAGGATTGTAAACGGCATGCCTTCCCAAAAAGAAAGAAAAAGAAATGAAATTGGTGCTATTTTTTTTTTTGGATTAAATAGAGTCCGACACTTTAGCATAGCCTGAGTAATCTACCGTCTCTATTAAGCAGCAAGTTTATAAATAGGTATTGTACTGAGGTAAGTTTCAACTATTCTATCAGTTGTAGGTGATGACTCTTCAATCTATGCTGATAATATACACTACCCTGAGCCCTGAGGTAAGCCTCAACAATGCTAGTAGTTACGTTGTAGCCTGTAGGTGACACTTCAATTTATGATGATAATACGATTTTAAGTTACATAATTTTTGAGCACCTAATAACGATCTTTTGGTCACTTATTCAATGAGACAGATCATGTGGTTTACTTTTTTCATACAGTCTTAAGAGTTAGTAATGGAACAAGAGCCGCCAAAAGTTATAGGTAGCAAATGAGTAATTTTATGTTCAAATACTTGACCAGTGTCACGTTTTAATAGTAGGATGTTGACCTAACCATCCATCATTAATTTTTTTTAATTATAGAAAATAGAAATAAATTATTGTTGAAGACTTTCGCCAATTTTCTTGCTCTCTTTCGTGGCAATATAATGACTTGTGGCAAATGCAACATCATATCATGCTAGAGCATGAAGAGATGTGTACTTCTTTATGGAAATAAATATTTAATACTATTATTGGCAAAAAAAAGAAAAAGAAAATCTCGGAAAATGGGGATTAATGAAGCTTCTTTATAATAATAATAAATAATAAAAATCATAATTATAGTAATAATAAAAATAAAAATAAAAGTACTAATAATATTAATAATATTATTATTATCGTTGTTAGTTGTTGTTATTATTAATTGAATCTGATAGAAAGTAACAAGTGTGCATTTGAAACGTGGGGCATGGCAATGCCACATTATAAACTTTAATTTTCACACGGTAGGGAGTGTATATATATATAAAGTTAATAAAATAATGATTAATTTTTTCTTGATTAAAAAATAAAATAAAGATAAAAATTAAATGATTTGGTACCATGAAACAACTTCTCCGTATATGTAAAGCAAATATGAGATGTTGCATTCACAAAACTTTTTATCAAAAATAGAATGGCTTGTTTGTGTTTGTTTTTGTTTTTTTCTTTGGGTGTATTAATTGGATATTATATATATGATGCCATGTTCGCATATATTATGAATTGAGTTTATCCCCAAAATAAATTTCCTCCAAAAATATAATTCCTTTTGTCTTTTTTTTTTTTTTTTGTTATATATAAATAGTAATAATAAATAAAAATTGAAAAAGAACATATATAAGCACATACATTCTATTTTGGGTTTGTATCGTGGGATATGTTATAAGACCAACTGTTACTCACTTTGAGAATATGTAAGAAAACTATGCATGTGGAAATACCAATAAAGCACTAAAGCTTTGGCATTAATTACAAGTGTTAACTCAATGAACAAAATGCCAAAGTAACGGTAGAAAAATTCATATTTTACTTGCATATTTTGTGACTTTTTTGTTATTACAGTTGGGTAATTGTGTCGTTTAGTTATAGCCAATAGAAAAGAAGGATGTGGCCTAATACGAATTACGCGTCCTCGTACAATGTATGTGTCCTAGATGCACCACATTCTCTATCGTTGTACTGCGACTCTGAGTAGGTTGGCATTTTGGTTATCCACCACGTAGCCCAGACCGCAACCTCGTTTCGTCTTATTATGTTTCTGGGTTGGTTATGTGCTGGAAAAGTATGATTGAGTTCCAATGAACTTCTTTAATTGGACTATAAGATCAAATCGGTCTTTTTTTTTTTTAAGAGAAACAAGAGGTCATACATTAACAATAATCCAAACGGAGCACATCAAATTAAAGATAGAGATCGGGAGATTGAAAGAAAAATCAGTTCATATCATATGTCAAAGAAACAACTTGTCTAGCTAAACAATGTGCAACATAAGTCGCAAATCATTTTACAAATGAGAAATTTAGGTTACTAATATTTCTTGCCCATCTTTTGTAATCGTTCTAAATATACGAAACCCCCTGTATATACTAAATTAAAGACTATGAGTCTGACGATGACGAATGTACAAGAATGCATATTAGCTAGCTAACCACTACAAGTTTGTTTGTTTTTTTGTTAATTTATGAAAAAGTTTACAATTACTAGTTAAAGATATGCATTGAGTAAATCAGAATTACTAGAAGTTTTACTACATAGTATCATGTTATGTTGGTCCGACCATAAAGTTTAATTTGTCCACTACTTTAACACCATTATATTCCCCATGCCACTATATATCCTAGTCTCTTTGTTCATTCCCCATCTCCATTTCCATTCCCTTCTTCATTCCTTTCAATTCTGTTCTGTACATTTCTCTGTATATCCTGGTCGGAACTATTTTCCGGCGACTGCTATTCCGTTCTGCAATGGTGAAGTTCTCCAAGGAGCTCGAAGCACAGCTCATACCGGAATGGAAAGACGCCTTTGTGAATTACTGGCAACTCAAAAAACAGGTTAAAAAGATTAAGCTTTCAAGAAGAACCAAACCGGTTCACGACGGCAACGATTTCGGGCTGTCCTTTTTCGACCGGGTACGAGGTTTCGTCAACACGATCGCCGACAAGCTGCACGACAGCGCCGCCGCCGGAAAATCCGAAACTAACGCCCAGGTATGATCTGAATAAAGCAATCCTAGTCAAGTTGATCAGACTGCCGACTTAGTAACTATAAGGTTATAAATTTGATTTAATTGTTGGGACAACTTCAGACGCAATTTACCTCTGTGGCATATGGGCTCGGGTAACTCTAGAAGCAAATGACTGATTTTGTACTTAGTGTTTATTGTTGGCGTCTTTAATCTGAGTCAGTCAACTATAAACAACCCAACGTCCCAACTAAGATCACAAGAAGGGATTTACCAAAACTGCTATTTTCCCTGTATCCCTAAGGTCACAAAGCTGGATTTACTTGAATTGCGATTTCCTAAGTATTCCAAAAATAGTTAATGCAGTGTTTTTGAAAAATGGGTGGCGCAAGAATATAATGCTTCTCCGGCCGGTCGGAGTTTTGTTGTTTAATTGTCGTGTTGATTTGTATGAGAAACGGCAAAAAGGTGGCGGCGCCACCACTAGCCGTGGTGTTTGCAATTATTCTTCCTTTTTTTCTTTTTTTCTTTTTGTATCCCTCTTAGCCATTCTCTTTCTTCACGAAATGGTTTTCTACTTTTAAGGTTACAATCTTTTTCTTAAAAAACAAAAACAATTCCTCGTATAGTCGTTTGTTGTTGCGATACAACTCTGAAAACCCAGTTTTCCCGTGTCCAGCTTTTACGTTACCGGAAAATCAGCAGTTCATCCTCTGACACACCGCCGCCAGTTTGCCGGAAAATAATATATGCTTTTGCTCATTAGACCGGAAAGTTTCAATTAATATTACGGAGTATATACTATACCCTATACAACTTTACTTTTACGTAAGGGGAAGATTTATGTATTTTGGATTTTTGGGCTACCTCAGTTTCATTTGTAGGACAGTAAGCTTTCTCGATTTGAGCCGAGTTAATTATGAATAAGTTAGACTAATTTGCTGGTTAGCGTTGAATTTCATCTCAAACACATATTCTAGGAAGATTTATGTATTATAGGACAACTCCAACTGAATTGATCGTAAGTTGGCTTAGTAACTACATGATTCGAAGTTCGACTTTGCTTATATTTCTCATCCTTCTCGATTTAAACCGATCAGTTATAGACAACTTAAAACTAGTTTAAGTCCTTATGATCCTTTATTGACTAAGGTCGCAAGACAACCTTTACCCAGAATTCATATTTGAGTAAAGGATGTGCGCTTTCTCGTAAATGAAAGTTTTATGTATTTTATTTACTTTATATATTTGGTTCACTATATGACAAAGGATTTTGGCCATACATAAGATATAATATTATCAAATCATATTGTGATGACAATATTGACATATAATAAACAAAATATATATTAAAATATTAAATTAAATAAAGGTCAATGAAAATGACAAATAACACGAATTATACATGGTTCTTTCCTTTAAAGAATAGATAGTTAAAAGGGCTTATCAAATATGGTATTGTTCAGGTAAATAGCCAAATTAAAGGAGATGACAGCAATGGAGAAGAACAAGAAGACGAAGAAATGTACGAGACAGAAAACGAGCTTGTTCAGCTGTTTTCCGAGGAAGACGAGGTAACAAATTATTATTATTATTATTATTATTATTATTATTATTATTATTATTATTATTATTATGTAATGTCATTGAGTCATCGAGTATAGTGATTTACACACGTTTAGTCCTAAACTTTCAAATTATTATCCGTGATTTTTCGACTTTCTAATTCTTATCATCAGTGATCTAAAATTTTCAGACTTTCAAAATTTAACCAGTCACGATTCTTTTGGAATGATCATGAGTAGTTAAAATTTGATAGTTAAAGAGCCGGTGGTTAACTTGGACCACAGATGATAACAATTTAAAAATTTAGGAATAAACTTGACAAAATCATTTTACTCGGAGGATCTTAGATGCTATTAACTTATTATTATTATTATTATTGGTTTTAATGATTAGGAAAAATTTAAGGTTTGGATTAATGAAATCATGTATAGGTGAATGTATTTTTCGAGAATTTGGATGAGGAGCTAAAGAAGGTGAATGAATTTTACAAGGCAAAAGAGAGTGAGTTTCTTGAGAGAGGAGAGATCTTAAGCAAACAGCTGCAGATTTTGCTGGACTTGAAGCAAGTTCTCCATGACCGTCGCCGGAAAACCCTTGGCCGTTCAAGATCGGCGTCTGGCTTTTTCTCCCGCTCCAACTCCTCCTCTCGCCGGAACTCCGATTACTGCTCCGGTATGCACCTAATTATTACATCCCCATCTTCTTAATTTCTTCATCAATTCATCCTTCCTTACTTTAAGGTATAGTTAATCAGCTACGGTTGTAAATGACTTTTTACAATTATTTTACAATAGTGACGGATATTAGGGTTGCGATTACAAAGTTGGAAGTACCACTATACATGTCAATTAGTAGGATTTTTTTTTTTTACAACACTAGTTTAGTTGGTCGAAAAATTCACTTGGTAATCACAACGTTCAAAATTCCTCTCAATGAGAGTTATCTATTGACCTTTTGTTATTTGAATCGATTAGTTATGAACAACTTAGGCTGATTTACTTGCTTGTGGTTTTTTTACGACTAGGGTCACAACACAGGTATTATAGTCATAAGGTTACGTATGTCACTCAACCACAACATTTTGGCACCATGAACAAGTTACTAACACACTAATTCACCCACGTAAGGTGCAACATATGTCGAGTTAGTTGAATAATTGACTTAATAATTATAAAGTTTTAAGTTTGATTCTCTGAAAAATTTGTCGTTTAGCATTTTGAGTAAATTAGTTAGGTTGATTTACTTCATTACTATAAGTGCATATGTCAATTTAAAAGAAAAAAATGAAAAAGAAGAAGGAAAGCACTATATGTCTATATCCCCTTTCATGGAGAAAATGTTGTTGTAGGTGAAATCATGAAAGTACAGTATCTCCACTGATAAGACTTGCTGAAAACCAATCTTCTCATAGTTTGTGTGATTCCTTTTTGGTGTTAGTGGAATCCACAACATTGATACACCGTCCACTCGAAACCTGAATTATTAATTAGAATTTAAATTAAAAAATTAATATATAAAATAATTTTTTTAAATTATCTATATTTACTGCGTCCAAAAGTTAAATTACTACCAAACCCTATTTGTAGCAGTTGAGCATATATAATACATAAGCATAAATGTCTAATCTAACTATCAACTTAAACTTTAGTTGAAATGGAACGCATGTTTCAATTTAGTATCAGAGTCAACCTCATGTCAATCTGTGTGACTCGATAAAAAAAGAGCTTAGAGATATGATAAATATGAGATCATTGAAATATAATGTCGCACGTCATTCTTCACTACCAATATAATAACGCTCCATAAGTTGTTGAGGCATATACATAAATATATATATATAGGTCCACTTGAATGTATGGAGTACTTGAATAATATATATGTATATATGCACTAGTGAGATCTGCGTCTTGCATTGTCAATGAAGATATATGTTTAATTCATTGTTTATTATTTTAGACACATTTTTTAAGCGTCGGTCAAATATATTCTTATTTTATATTTATACTTTACAAGACTTCACAATATGCAAGTAAGTGTATTAATTTTTGTTAGGGCGGTTAGCGAACAGAGCTTTCGACAAACTACTCGTGGTCGAGCTCGGTAAGCGTTCGTTTATGTTCGTTTATTAAGGTAAATGAACATTAACAAACAAACTTTAGAGCTCGGTTAATAAACGAACAGAGTTTGAACAGTAGTAAGCTCGTTTGCTAAGTGTTCGCGAACAAAGCTCATTTGTGTTCGTTTAGTAGTGTTCGTGAACAAGCTCGTTTGTGTTCGTTTAGTAGGTATTCGCGAACAAGCTCGTTAAGTGTTCGTTTAATAATGTTCGCGAACATGTTTAATTTATATATATAAATTGTTCGTGAAGACGTGAACGTAGATTATTTATTGTTCACGAACAAATTGTGTTCATGAACATGTGCATGTGTTTGGTTATTAAGTGTTCACGAACGTGTTCATGAACGTAAATGAACACGTTCGTGAACGTGTTTGGTAACGTTTACGAACACGTTCGTGAACGTGTTCGTTAACGTTAACGAACACGTTCGTGAACATGTTCGCGAACGTTAACGAACACTAACAAACGCTTAACAAACGAACACGAACAGGATTTTCAAAAATCTTAACAAACGAACACGAACAACCTCCGTTCGTTTATGTTCGGTTCGTTAACAGCCCTAATTTTTGTACAGTTATAAGTTCGATTCTTACTAATATCTTTTTGGTTAAATCAGTTATATAATGTCTGTTTACAGTAATTTATCTATCATGTGTAATTTGTGCGTTAATATGAAACATAACATGCAGACAACCGGAGCGAATACTGCGGTAGTCCGACCGGCAAGAGCGAATCATCGGAGACGGCGGACGAGGTGATGGCGGCGCTGGAAAGGAACGGGATAAACTTTGTGAACGCGGCGAGCAGGGCGGCGAAGGCCAAGAACGGGAAGCCAAAGGTGGCGATAAGGATTGATATTCCGGCGACCACGCCGACGCGAGCCATCTCCGCCGTGACGTCGATGGTGTGGGAAGATTTCTTAAACAACAACAACGGCGACTCCGTGAAAGACGGCGGCGGAAGAGAATACATCAACTCCAAGAAGATTCAGTGCGCTGAAAAGATGATCAGAGGCGCTTACGTCGAGCTCTACCGTGGCCTTGGACTACTCAAAACATACAGGTACCATGATATTACTCACCGGTCAAGTTCCTATGCGGACAGTGCTTCTGGTGTTGCCGTGTCACTCACCATTAAATATGCTTAAATGCACTACAAAATGTTTGGAAATGCACCATTAGGTGTGGTGCATCGTGCATTTCCAAACACTGTGTAGTATATTTTTGGATACCTAATGGTGAGTCCGAACCAGACCTACGAGAAGTATTGTATGCATTTGAATTAGTATCTATTACACCTATCACATATCTTAATTTTATTTAAAAAAGAAAATAAATTAATTAGTAGCTCAATCAACCATGTCAATAATTAGTAAAAAATGAAGTACAAAGGAGTAAGTGCATATAGGTAGCCTAATATTACTTCGGTTTTAGTTTGATTGAAGAAAGAAACTAAAATAAATTCGTGCTCGATCATGTCAATAACCAATAAAAAATGAAGTAAAAAAAGGCAAGTATAGTGTAATTCGGCTTATAACTTTTTAAAACACACAAGTAAATAGTATTAGAACAATCACGTATGGTATATTTGATTATACCAAGTATTATTAGTATGTATCAGTGTTGAAAATATTCAAAACAACAAAAGCTAATATACATATAAATTGATACTCGATCGTGATATTTAGTACACTAAAGTCTAAATTATCCGGATAGAATTGAATAATTTTCCATCAATCATTCACTCAACTTAGCAGTACGTAGAAAGCTAGCTAGCCATGCATTGATATGAAAAGAAATTAAAGCAACAATAAAGCAAAAGACAAAACACAAGATTAGCTAGGGAGAATTAGCAATCAAAAAGATTAGGTTAATGTTAGTTTCATGAACTTTAATTTTTTTCTCCTTTTAGGGTAGACATCTGCAACTTTTTTTTTTGCCGTGGTACAGCCACCTTTGACTGACGATGGTGGTTCCTTAAACGTAACGAAATTTAACCTCACATATATGCTTTAATTAATTTGCTTCATTCACTCTACTGTGCTTTGAATTGGCAGCTCTCTAAACATGGTGGCTTTTGTCAAGATCCTTAAGAAATTTGACAAGGTACGTAACAATTAATGTGGGCATTCGTCACTTCCAATAATACTGTCTGATTTTATCTTAGTACCACGACCTCCACTTACATAAATCTTTGTCATTCAAAATGTTCCTAGGAATAACCTAGGATAGTAGGATACATGATATATATGCTTACATGCATGCAATGCATGGGAATTTTAAGCTAAGTGAAAATATAATGAAAGATACAAGGGAAACATGCATCCACTATCAAAGGATGTGTTATCTAGCCTAGAGCTCATCAGTTCAAATCATGAAAACGAACATGTAACCAATTAACATGACCAATAAATCAGTCTGACCAATTTGGTTGGATTGCTCCCATAAACACTTTTGTAGTATTGCCCACAAGGAGCCCCTCCGCTGATGAGACTTGATCCCTGATCTTCTTTCTCAAATTTCACCCTTGTGATCAACTGAGCTGTCTATACTATACAGACATTTTTGTATTATTTTTTGTTGTGTTGCTGGGTGGTTATTATGTATATATGATTCAAATTAAACTAATACCATTTAATTTTTCTTCCCTATAAAATCAGGTATCTAACCAGCAGGCATCTGCAAATTATCTCAAACAAGTGAAGAGGTCACATTTCATTAGTTCTGATAAGGTAAGAAAGTAAACAACACTTTTCAGATCGATTTAAATATCATCACAGGTCATTTCTCAATAAATGTATAAAAAATTTAAGACATTTAGATATCAACTGAACTATTCATTATAATAACATGAACAAAAAAAGTGGGTTTTGAGTAGATTTGCCAAAACTTTTTACTTAGGCATCATGCATGCACTATATCATAAGATTAATTAAGTTTAAAAAATTTTAGTTAAAGAATTGAGTTAATGCATTGTTGATGTGTGTACTGTCAAAACGCATATATAGTGCCCATTACTTCTTCAATCTGAGTGCAATAATAAGAAAATGGTTAGTGACGTGGATGTTAATGGGTTTACACTAATTAATTAATTAATTAATTGTTTAATGATAATTATTGTTTATTAATTAATTTTGAGAATGAAGGTGGTGCGGTTAATGGACGAAGTGGAGTCCTTATTCACACAGCATTTCGCCACCAATGACCGGAAAAAGGCTATGAAGTTCTTACGCCCACAACAGCAGAAAGAGTCTCACATGATCACCTTTTTTGCTGGTAATAATTATTCATTACTCCTAACTTTTTGTATCGGCTCAAATATACTCTAACAGGTAAAGAATTACAAAAGACAAATCAATTTAGGTTATTCAGAGTTCTGGTCGACCCAAATCAATAATTGGAAAGTAGAATTTAGAACCTGTAATAATTACTAAGTCAACTACTTTGACTAACTTGGTTAATACTCCCTCCGTCCCGAATTAGATGTCTCATTTGCTTTTTGCACGCTTTTTAAGAAATTAAAGTAAATGTGATGTGCTTTCCAATTATGCCCCCAACTTTTTCACTTTTGAAAATAAAAGCAATAAAGAAAGGAAAAGTCATAAGGGTAAATTGAGAAAAGTAGAATGATGGTGATGTTCAATTTTGGAAAGATGACAACATTTTGGGACAAACTAAAAAGGAAAGTAAGACAAGTAAAATGGGACAGAGGGAGTACTTAATTGTTCTTATTGATAAAGTACATATGCGGCCACGGTTCCTATGAGTCGTGCCCTGCAGGCTCCCTAGGACAGGCGATCGGGAGGTCAACGGTCGGATAGACCGGTTAGCGTTTTGCTTGGTTAGTACGCGGCTCGAAGACCGGTCATCATATGGTTGTGATACCCGGGCAATAATCCCTATTGTGATATCAGTGTTGCAAAAATTCTGTCTAGGCGCTAGGTGCTAGCTGGCCTCCTAACGTATCACCATAATCGATGGTTTAACTGACATACCATGATTATATCTGATACAAAATGTATTATTATATTGTTGATTTGTGTTAATGAATATCATTGTTTGGAGAAAAAAATATATATACATAAAATAATAATGGTATTGATTTATGCAGGGCTATTTACTGGGTGCTTTGTGTCGTTATTTGTGGTGTACGGAATATTGGCACATTTGAGTGGTATGTTCTCTCCCGGAACAGATGCTGGCTATGTCGAAACCGTCTACCCAGTTTTCAGGTGCCACTAACCTTCTTTCCTCACCATATATATTCACTCGATAACTTAGAAATTACGTACACTAAAAGTACTATTAAACACAAAAAAATCAAATTTAAAAATAAGTGACAGATAAAATGAGACATATGATTAATGGTATTTTTTATCAAATAAAATAATAATTTTTTTTTTGTGAATTTGCAGCATGTTTGCTTTGCTAAGCTTGCATGTGTTTTTGTATGGGTGCAACCTTTTCCTGTGGAAGAGCACAAGGATCAACTATAACTTCATATTCGAATTCCAACCAAAAACTGCCCTAAAGTACAGAGATGCTTTCCTTATTTGCACTTCTTTGATGACTGCTGTTGTTGGAGCCATGGTTGTCCACCTCATCCTCTTGTCCAAGGGATTCTCTTCTAATCAAGTCGACGACATTCCCGGGATTCTCATTCTGGTAAAATCTCGAGTTTGAATTTTGTGAATGACGCAATAGAGTTATTGTGAAAGTTCCCTTTAAAATAGAGCCTGACGATAGCTCGATTCGACTTAAATCTTGCTGCTTATAGCCCCGAAAGGGGTGGTTGAGTGGGTGCATGGAAGTGATTTTTCTCGTACATAATAGTCAAGAGTTTGATTATGCCAACACCATCTCGATTGAACTTATCGCATATGGTCTTCCTAGTGCAGTTTACTTCTCCTACATATGTAGTTTGTGGTCTATTACATACACATAAGTAGGGTTTACCAAGTTTATACTCTCGAGTAGTGACGACCAGTTTTCTGGTGCGCCCACGCGTCCAGTGTGTTTTTTTATTTTTATTTTTTATTAAACAGCTCTCCCAACGAAGATCTCAAACATTCTTTCTCCTCCTCTTTCTACCGCCTCATAATTGGCCCCACAAAAATAACCTAAAAACCATCTAATAGAGATGCTCTGACTCTTCACAAAAGTTTAATAGGGTGCTGAGTGCTACCAAGTACAACCACCCATGATATACCTGATTATACCGAGTACTGTGAGGACAAAGTGTTGAGAGTACGTACTTGGTACAACTCAAATAGCATATAACTTTATATTTAGTACAAGCTGGTGGCACAATGCTGATTAACACCTTAAAATTTGTTAACGTAACTCAATAAACTTAGCACTTTTTGCATGATACTTGGTGTTTGTTTCTTGATTTTGAACTTTACTTTTGCAGTAACTCAATAAACTTAGCACTTTTTGCATGATACTTGGTGTTTGTTTCTTGATTTTGAACTTTACTTTTGCAGTGTTTCCTTGTCTTGCTTATATGCCCATTGAACATACTCTACCGCCCAACACGCATCTGTTTCCTTAGAGTAATTCGCAACATTGTCTGCTCTCCATTTTACAAGGTACTTCATCCCCATTCTTCTCTTCAATCATAGTACAATTAATGTAATCAAGAACGAATTCTTAAACCCTAGTCAATTCTTAAACCCTAGTTAAGTTGGTCTGAGTCTTGACTTAATTACCACAAGGTTACAAGTTGCTGCCAGCAGATTGGCTAATATTAGCCTTCTTGGTTTGATGACTTGATATGGTCAATTATGGACAACTTAGGCTGGTTTACCTCATTGTGGTCACCAGCTAAGATCACGAGGCAGGGTTTACTCAGTACACACGCTCAGTTGCCTTTCTTGGTTAACTTAAACTGGTTTACCCAACGCACACCCTTGGATAGTGGCTGCAGGTTTTCCTTGTCGCTCAATTCTTGAAGTGATTGTTCTTTACTTATCACAGGTTTTGATGGTTGACTTTTTCATGGCTGATCAACTTACCAGCCAGGTAATATTCAGAGTCTGTTCTAAACACTGCAAATGGTTTTTTGTCAAATAACAGGTCTATTAATGCAATGTGTTTGCACTGTTTTCTTGCCCTTAATTGTCTGCAGATTCCATTGTTAAGGCACATGGAGTCCACAGCCTGCTATTTCCTTGCTGGGAGTTTCAAGACTCACAGATTTGAGACGTGCAAATCGGGGCGAATGTACAGAGAGCTCGCTTATGTTATCTCCTTCGCGCCGTACTACTGGCGCGCTGCTCAGGTAGAAACTGTTCCATTAACTAACTCTTTCTGCTTATGAACAGATACTGCATTGTAATAGAGTCAGTAGTATTCAAAAAAAAAAGTTACCTCTTTCGTTCTGATAATGGACCGTGTGATTGGAATTTTGATGGTTCAGTGTGCGAGGCGATGGTTTGATGAGAACGACGTGAACCATCTGGCTAACTTTGGGAAGTATTTATCGGCCATGGTGGCTGCTGGTGCGAGGCTAACATATGCGAGGGAGCCAGAGTCTAAGCTCTGGCTGGCTATGGTGTTGGTGACTTCAATCACAGCCACTGTTTATCAGCTGTACTGGGATTTCGTTAAGGATTGGGGGTTCTTCAACCTGAAATGCAAGAACGCGTTGCTGAGAGATGAGTTGATTCTCAAGAACAAGATCATATACTATGTGTCCATTGTGAGTTTCTGTTGAGCATATATAATATATAAACATAAATGTGCAATCCAACTGCCAGCTTAGACTTTTAGTTGAAATGGAGCACATGCTTCAGTTCCTGCTAACCAGAATTAGTTTTTCAGGCTCTGAATTTCGTGTTGAGGCTAGCCTGGGTGGAGACAGTGATGCGTTTCAACGTTGGGATCTTTGAGTCGCGCCTGCTGGACTTCTCCCTGGCTTCTCTCGAGGTCTTTCGACGTGGACACTGGAACTTCTACAGGTACAAATTAACAGATACATATATGTCTGCAGGTTTAATTTCTCGGTTTATCAGATTCCCAACTTCTGATTCTCACATTCGTGGTTGATTCGATCGACAGGTTGGAGCATGAGCATTTGAGCAATGTTGGCAAGTTCCGGGCTGTGAAGGCAGTTCCATTGCCATTTCGCGAGACAGACTCTGATGGCTAAAATTAAAGCTTTGAGAATGCATTCAGCTAATGTTAATGTATGTGTTTTTTGTTTCTGACTTGAATTTCATCGAATGTATCTCGAATGCTGAATAAAACATTATCATTATTCTTAGTAAATATCAAGAAATCGAGTTCCCAGAAACTGTTATAGACTTACAGGCCAGGCAGAAGTTATTGGGTATGAGATGAGAATAGCACAACCAAATGGATTTTACAAACCCCAGACTATATATATAGACTGATATGATCTGATCTACTGCCAGAACGAGACGAGAATATGTATTGATGTATATATAGGAATCGATCAACACGAGAATCTGCCTTGTTTGAACATATCTGCAATCCTGTTGGAGAGGCAGAGAGCAGTGGATTGGACGGTGATCATGGGGTTAACACCGACAGCGCCAGGTAGGATGCTGGCATCGCAGACGAACAGCCCGTCTGCTTCCCAGCTCTCCCCGTTCTCGTCTACTGCTCCTTCGGCTGCTGTGATCCCCATTCTGCAGCTCCCCATTTGGTGGGCAGAGGAGTAAGTGGTGAAGTTCTTGGTGAGAGACTTTGGCCCCTCGGGGGCGAAGACTGTGTCCAAGAACGCCTCGACTTCTTCTTTGCTGGTGCCTTTGCACTTGATTTTCTGGCCATTGCTGAGATGAGTCCCCACTTCTGCAGCTCCTGCTGCAATTAGGATTTTGAGTGCTTGGCGTAGCCCCGATGCCAGGTTTTCTTTGTCCAATGCGTCGAATTTGTAGCTTATTCTCCCCGGGGATCTGATTTCTCCACTTCCTCTATCTTTAACCATTGAGAATAGGTGTGCAGTTCTTGCATACTTGAGCATTGTGTTCTTCATTTCCTGGCCAGAATTCCAGGGGAAAATTGCAGCGAATGATCCTGGCCCGAGGATTGGGGCTTCGATAATGGCTCTAGTGCCCACTGAATGTACTGAGGTGATTATACCTCCTTCATAGATTTTGCCCTTGAGGTCTGAATTGGACTCGGGGAAGTACCCCCACGCCATTAAGACCGGGTGGAGGTGGAGGTTTCGGCCTATGTTTGGATTCGTTAGTCCACTCGAGACCATCAGGGGAGGTGTTCTGAGAGAGCCACAAGCCGAAATGGTGACTTTGGCCTCGATGCATATTCTCTTGCTGATATCCTTGTTCGTGCTCGTTGCCATTAGGCCAACGCACTTCTTGTCCCTCGTTTTCCCACTCGGGGTCTTTTGCAGCAGGAATCTCTCGGCCTCAACGCCCGTTAAGATCACTGCACCGCACTTCACAGCATCGACTAGCCAGGTCGAGTCAGTGCCCTTCTTATCCCCTCTTTTGCACCCATAGCAGCAAGAGCCACAATAGTGGTTTTCTGAGGAATTTCTTGCCACTTTCTCAACTTCAAGTCCAAGATTTTCACACCCTTTTCGGAGAACCTGGTTTTGGAACCCCTCCTCGGGGCAATTCTCGGTGACACCGAGCCTTTCACACACTCGGTCCATTGCAGACTCGTACTGGGGGGTGGCGAAGAGCGAGATTTTGTGATCCTTAGCCCATTCTTGCATCGTGGACTTGGGCGTTTTGATGCAGGCCGACCAGTTAACAGCCGTGCCACCCCCCACTGTCGAGCCAGCCAAAAGCATCATTTTCCCATCAAGACTTGGGAGGATTCCCCCATTTTCATACAATTCATTCATGGAAGGCCCTTCCAGGGACGAATAATCCGACTTGGTGAAATAGTTCCCTTTCTCGAGCACCAACACTTTCTGCCCTGAACCCGCGAGAACAGCTGCAGCCACTCCCCCACCACACCCCGACCCAACGATCACAACATCACACTCAATCTTTATCTGATTCTTCACAGGATCCTCTCTCGCTTTTAGGCCTTTCTTAACAAGGGAATTGATCACTGAACTTTCGCTTTCATTTCTCGTTTCTACTATCCCTTTTTCGAGAGGCCTTTCGGCTTTTTCCTCAGCAGACTTCTTCGACGAGTTCTCATCATCATCACCATCATCCACTCGATATCCCACAGCATCCCATACTGGATTTTTCTTGTCCACACCAACCTATGACCAAAAAAACAGCAGACTTCTTAAACTTTTTCGTGTTTTTTCTTCCCATAACCAAGCTAAAATTACAACATCTAAACATGTAAAACTACAGTTTCCTCAAAAGGGTAGATAGAATCATAGAAAAAGCACGATCTTTATCTCCAATTAAACCGATCAACAGAACAGACTAGCAATGCTGTGTCTATTCTTGGATTAAGCATCAATGGATTATGTATACATAAGGTGTTTTCGGTTAATCATTCGCTCAATTGCTAGAAACATGAAACTTTTAGATCAAATCTATAGTCCATGGAACCAAGGAACTAGTATGTGATAATTCACTAGCCACATGACACTATATCAGAAACAGAAAACTGTAAATCTCTTTAATTTCCTTATCCACAGAAACCCATACTGTAAATCATCATATAGTTAGGATAGTCATAAATGCTGTTGATTGGGTTCCCAAATCTGACATATGTTATCTGTAATTATCAGTCCTCTATTCACCTAACTTGTCAAGAATAAAAATGAATTAAAAAAAGAAGTACAAGAAAGATATAAGAAAGCCAATACAACTTGTGAATTGTGATTGGATAGAAGGCTTTCCTATTAATTGAAGTGAAAAGGTTAATTAGTCAGCTGGAAAGCCTTGAGTGGTTACAGATCATAAATGCTACACTGCAAATAAAAATGGCATGTGGGAAGATTTCTAGAACTAGAAAAGACTTGTCAACAAAAGACGAAATTTCTCGCTCTGGAATCTCACACCTTAACTTGAGAGGTAAATTATCTCGGTGACTCAACAGTAAGGAGCCACCCTTACAAGAGGGTGAAACTAAACTGCAACTGTCGGGACTCGATCGTGTGTTTTTGCCCACAATCGGTCAAGAATTGATGAACAAACTGAAAAAGACTACAATGGTTGGATGTTGACACATGATGTTACTATGCACAGAAACAAAAAAAAAAAAAAAAAAAAAAAAAAAAAAAAAAAAAAAAAACCAACCACCACCACAACAATAACAACTACTACAAAGATGCAAGGAAAAACAATTTAGCAAACAAAACAGGCTTCTAAAGAGTCTTTGCAAAAAAAAAAATGTTAAGAGAACTGTAAGCTGTTAGATATAGGGAAAGTACCTGGATGAAGAACACATAGAGACACAAGAATTTGACAAACACAAAAGCCAATCTGACAGGAGTCAGAAGGCTATGTTTGTACCATCTCTGAATTACAGTGACTCTTTTCTCCACAGGAATGTCTGAGAATTTGTTAACATATGGCCATTTTTCCCCAAGACAAAGGAACCCACAGAGCAGAAATGTCCCCAGCCTAGTTGAAAGAAGCTTAAACAGCCCTCTCACCAAGATCACAGCCTCAAAGAACCCCCTTTTCATAATCATTTCTGCAACCTGCAATTCAAAAACCCAAATCATTACTTAAAACCAAAATCTATAAAACAATTCTCCAATCCAATTTCTTGCCCACGAAAGTAAAATTCATTGCCCAACGGGCCCACATCCCAAACTGACAAGATTTTAGAGGGGTAATTCAGCGGCCCATTCAAAGAGCCTTCCCATAGGAAGGCGTGTTTTGCTGTGATTGTTAAGACTCGATCAGACACTCAGAAATCAACTGAGTTACCCGTTTTGTCAGCAATTGAAATTCCTGATACCATAAAACTCGAAATCAAGAAAATATTTCACCTCATCAGGAACAGGATACTGAGAGCCACAAGCTTTATGGAAGTGTTCAACGGCCTGGGCATCAAGATCACATCTTTCTGGGATTTCAAGAGAACCCAATGGCAGAGGGGGCAAAAAGGCCTCACAAATACTACTCAGTGCCTCCATTTCAGATGGAGGGAACCCATGACTGTACTTGGTTTCTCTTCTCCCTCCTCTCAGTAAAGGATGAGAATTACTCTCCATCTTTCCTTCTTCAGATCCTTTCTCTCCCTCTTTTCTCCCCTTTTTTTATTTTTACAAAAATTCACAACAAATTGTTTGACAATTTATAGAGGTGATTGTGTTTTCTTGTCGGTATCTGCAATCTGCATGGAGGCAGGGCAGTTTTTCTTTCTTTTGTTTTTTTAAATAATTAAATCAAATAAATAAGAATGAAAATGACACGTCTATTGTATATGAATGTGTAGCGTATCTGCATATTCATTTATATTTTATATGTATGTCAAAGGTATACTGATATTTATTTATATTTTATATATGAAGGTATTGTGTATTTGCATATTTATTTGTATTTTATATACGAAGGTATATTTATCACCATTTTTATATTTTATATAATGCAATAGAATATTATTTTCGTTGGGTTAAATTTATGTTCTTTTAGTTGAATCTAATTCTAAACTGAACTGAAAGATGTGTTTCATTTCAACTAGAAGCGTAAGTTGATAGTTGGATTATATGTTCATATTTTATATATTATGTGCTCATCAATGATGCATGGAAAGTATTTTTGTATTTGAAGAATGTTTTTTTTTTTTTTTTTTGAAAAACTTACAAGAACTTTGTAAAACCTTTCAAAATGTTAAAATATATTTCTTAAGTTTTCACGGTCTCATAAAAATTATTTTCCATCGAAAATATTTTTCAGTGAACCAAACACCTCTTAATTAACTCTTAATTAGTACAAAAGTAGGTGAGAAAGCAGTAGAGATGTCTTGTTAGCAGTTAGCATTTAAGACTTAAGTGCCGTTTTGGATCACTAAAGTAATATGTGCATGCGTGAACAATGTACATACCACATAACATTAAATTATGGATAATTCTCACTTTAATTCATACCCAATTAGGAGGTGCAATTTTAATGGGTAATGGTTCTCATCACCTTATATATATAGATAGATAATATAGAAAATGTATGTTATGATATGATTGCAAATGGTACAACATTCTAAACCGTTTCAATTATACGTAGCTTGATGCAATCTACACTTTAAAGTTTGTGCGTGAAAGAAATTTGAATATTATTATACATTTACGATAAATTTGAATTAAGATTGAGATGTATATATTTTTCTTGCATATATCAAGTTGAAGTGGATGACCAGTGCATGCGATTTTTTTTTCTATTTTTAGAATAATAAATATAATATATATATTTCTGTCCCATCCATTTTGTAGTCTATATACGTACTATTCATTCCTCAAATAAACGATCTTAAAAAATTCTAATAATTTTCAAATTCAATTTTTTATACTAAATTTTTTGTGTCTTATTTATAAAATTTTGTATCTTAAGAGTATAATTTTGTATCTTAAACAAATTCGTAATTGTGTCTTATGTTATGAATTTCTGTGTTTTTTAATTTGTTGTGAAATTTTGTGTGTGTGAACACAATTATGTACCTAAATCATATTTGAAAAATAAGTAGATATATAGCATGTGCATGTATCTTGTGTGTTGTAATTTTTTGTATCTTGTGTTATGAAATTCTATACCTTACGAGTATGAATTATGTACATCGTCATTTCGATTTAAGAACCATAATGCAGCAAATTGCACATAGCAATGTGCACCACATACGTAAACGGCGTTGTTTTGAGCATTGTAAATTAACCGTCCCTTTTTTTGGAAATCGCATTTCCCGTTTCGGCGGTGTGTGTATTTATGTTAATATTTTGTGTATTCTAGGTAATAGTTCTTTGTATTCCAGGCAATCATTCTGTGTATTATAGGCAACCGTTCTGTGTATTCATGTTAGTAACACATGTTGTGATGTGTTTGTGCATTCGAATGTTTAGGAGGATGAGTTCTGTGTATTTTGTGTCAATATTCTGTGTATTCATGTTATTAACACAGGTTGTGATGTGTTTGTGCATTCGAATGTTAGGAGGATGAGTTTTGTGTATTTTGTGTCAATATTCTGTGTATTCTGGGCAAACATTCTGTGTTTTCTAGGCAAACGTTCTGTGTATTATAGATAATGATTATGTGTATTATAGATAATGAATTCCCGGCCTAGAGTCATTCGCGTCTGCGTCCGCATCCACTAACATCGAAACGACATCGTTTTGGACTATGGTGCACATTGCTATGTGCACCGTGGTCCACGATATAACGATTGCCATAATGCTATGTGGACCCGTCTATGATATAAAATGCCCCTTTTGGCCTTTTCAACTTATGGGCCAGCTTAATTACTCCACTTGATTTTAAGCCGTCAACCACCAATCATTATTGCATGGACCATGGTCCACACAGCTGTGTGGACCAAAAATAAAAAGTAAATTATTTTTGTACTGAAGGTACATTATTTTTGTACTGTAGGTACATTATTTTAAGGTACATTATTCTTGTACCGAAGGTACATTATTTTAGTACAAAAATAATGTACCTTAAAATAATGTACCTACCGTACAAAAATAATGTACCTTCAGTACAAAAATAATGTACTTTTTATTTTTGGTCCACACAGCTGTGTGGACCATGGTCCATGCAATAATTTGCCGTCAACCACCTTTAGAAATTGTATTAATTTTATGCACTTATTTCCAATATTTAAATATTTCGCTTTCTTTCACATTTCAATTGTTTATATATAATGCATTAAACAATTGAAATGTGAAAGAAAGAGACATATATATATATATATATATATATATATATATATATATATATAGTGTTTTTGTTTGTTTAGACTCTACCAAATATATAACATTAGATACCCTAATGCTAGAATTCAAAATTTCTATTTAATTTCTCGGAATATAGTCGGACTGATCAAACAATTTAAAATAAGTTCTGAGAGACTTTGATTTGCTAACTTTTGTAAGGTGTAAGTTCAAATCCTTGCCCGCAAAAGGCAACATTCTTCGGCTCAACCCGACTCTCATACTGTAGCTATCAAATCTTAATTTTTGAGTTATTACCAACAATTTACCACTTGAGACCAACTGGCCTATCTGTGCAGATATAAGTTTGAATCCTATCAAAGATGACCAAGGAAAAAAATAAAAGGTATGAAGTTAATGATTTATTTTTTCTATCAATCTATTTCCATTTTTTTTTTGTATCAATATTCATGGCAGAAATGATAATGGGCAATCATATAAATATATAGTTAATTAATTATAATAAATTATAATACTTGTCACAATTTGCGTCTGCATTTGGAAGGGTGTGTTAGTGATGATAATGAGGGTTGTTATGGTGGTTAACATATTCAAATCCAAGGATTTGGTTAAGTTAGTTGTAGAAAATACAATGGTGCTTTGGATTCCCATGGTTTTGGATTATTGGTTTCAATAAATAAATAAATAAATAAAAGACTTATAATCCTCAATTATTGCTATAATATGAATTATTATACCATGGACCATGATTCATATATTGTATTATAAACTTGATATAAAAATTTTGTATCTTTCGTTAACACATTTTGTACCTACAACAATTATTTTTGTACATGTAAACAAATAACTTATAATTGCTGATACATAACATGAAAGTAACAGATATAGAAACTGTCAACTGCAGTCTGCATGTACCAAATACATTAACTATAAATACAAAATCTGAATGTTATTTTTAGATCATCATGGCCTACAATGGGTCATAGTATAATTTGTCCTATAATATAATCTAGGCTGCAAACACAAGAAATTTGCCAAGTTTCAATGCCTAGCTACACAAGAAATTTGCCAAGTTTCAATGCCTATCTAGAGTACATACACGTCAAGAGAAGGTCTGATCTTCAAGAATCTTGTACAAGGAATTAATTATTGCAAAATTATTTAGTTTTGTACTTCAAGAGTCTTCTACAAGAAATTGCAGATGGGTTAATTTCAATAAATTAGTGAAAATATTATGTCGAAATTTGCCACTAACTTAATTGATTACTTGGCTAAATAGAGATATATTATTTTATAATAATGTCACAATTCTAGTTTCACTTGATATAAGTATTAAATGTTTAACTCCTTGTAAGAGTTGTTTATTAGCTTTTGTAGTTTGATTCGGTTAGCTATGAAAAGTTTAGCTTGATTTATCTCTTTGTAGCCATTTATTAGTTAGAATCGCAAGACGAACTTTACTCAAATTGCACATTTAGATAATAATTGCAGATTTTTCAATAAATCAAAGTGTAAAATGTTATTTTGAAAAATGTCAAATCACTTGGTTGGTTAGGTGGAGTAATCTCACTTAAATGGAAAACAATTTCTTATTGGTAAATTATGGTTGGGTGTCCCTTTAAGGGAACAAACCTAATAGGCTTGGTATCCCTTCTTTGATTGCATGTATTTGTTTTTGACTTTTTTGTTAAGATGCTATTAAATGCACAAATAATCCCTCATTCTAAGTGAATTTTTTTTTTCTATTTTTATTTTTACTATAGATTTCGTCAACCAAAGTACATCAGACTCCACACATCGATACTAGTAATATTTTTATTGGGAAGACTTAAAAGGGTGCATGATAAAACACTCTCTTATGGTTTTTAAGATAGTTGCGTCTCCTTGACAAGTAAAAAGTATGTAATTCTCTTTATGTAATATTATAGATTAAGTAACGTATCAACTCAACCCATATTAGTTGAAATCTTATAATGTTATAAATATCAGGAAATTATAATATTGTATTTTTTTTAACACACCAACTATGCACTTACTAGCATACAATGGCTCCAAATTTTTTCCTAATTTTTCTTTAAAGAAATCATAACATCATTCCTACATATATATAATTATAAAATGAATAATATTTGATTGAGTGGTATATCATTATCTCATTTATAATTCAGAAAAGGAACCTTGCATAGATGAATTGCTGTATAATTTAATTAGATTTGACAAGCTAGCCATGAAGGGGATCAATTTGAATAAAAATAGGGCAAATCTCCACATCATATTATTTAAGAGCCTCTAAAATTGTGCGCTACCTTAACCAACTTAGTCAAGCATTTGTCTTAAAAATTACAAAGTTTTATGTTTGACTCATTGCGTGAGCTTTGTATTGGATTGAATTGTCTTAACTATAGGTAATCAAAGAAACTTTAAAAGTAGTTATAAACATATATCAATAAAGGCCTTCAAACCAGCTTAGAGTCGTTAATTTTATTTTAGTGGTTGTGGGTGACTCACTTTAATTTGTTTGTTTGTTTGTTTGTTTTTTTTCTCATTTCGTCCCATTACTAAAAAAACACATTGCGACTTATGAAAGTAATATATTCTTATAAGAATGTGCCGCTTTTACTTCAATTCTCTAACTTTCTACTTTCACCTTTTCATTTTCAAATTGAATAGAAATACAAATAAACGTATTTTTTTTAATTCTATTTTTGTTACAATATATAAATTTTCATTGCTTTATAAAAATAGAAAATTTCTCTACTAAACGCAACTAGAATTTTCCACTAAGCTTGTGAGGTTCATTGGAGAGTTAAAACCAATGACATAATGGTGACCTATTACCTAATGCATGTGAACAACTTGCATTCCTTACATTTATATCTTGTCAAAACAATATGCATTGATAGGTCCAATTAACTTCCATGTTGTATTGTTGTACCACCCAAAAATTGAATTTTTTTTACGTACGATTTGAGAAATCCCCCCAAAAATAAAACGTGTGACATGGACCGTGCTTCAACCAACCTATGTGGATTGGGCCCATGCCAACTCAAGTAGGTCTAACCCACATTAATTGTCATCGGTTGTTATATAGTCGATCATGGTCCGCACACCGCTATGTGGACCATGATTGTCGAATGAAACTGTAATAGAATTAAAATGATACTTTAGTGTTATAATGAAACTAATTAATGTGTATGAAAAATGAAATTAAAAAAACAGACCGAGCACATTATGTTTTATTGTCTTTTAGGCGCATGAAGTCGGTTTATGCCACAAAGGTCAACAAGTTATTTAATAATAACTAATAAGAAATAAATTAGGACAACTCAGTCAACTTTCGTGAGAGTTGTTTATTGATCTTCTCGATTTGAGTCAACCTCTTCATATAGTCATTTGGCAGTGAGGGCAAATTTACCTCCTCATGATCCTTTATCAGTTAGAGTCATAAGATCGAGGCATCACATTTTAAAAAATATCTAATCATATCGAGTACTAATAACACCACCACTGATACTCTTGTAATATCCTATATAATACAAATAGTATATTTTGTTATAAACTTATAATTAGTATTATTGACACCATACAACATCTCAAATATTTATTTATTGTATACATTTTATAAATATTTTTCTTGTGATCATCGACCAAGGGGTGAGTTGACTTTTCGACCAAGTAGGCAAGTAGTAACTAGTAAGTTGACTGGTTATTTATTTTATTATTTTTTATCGGTCGGCTATTAACTATTGTGAAAAGGTTACGACAAGCCGCAAGCATGTAGTGCATAGTATATTATATAACTTATAATAGTGTTTATTATTCGTTCAAGTAGTGAAAATCATTGGTTAAAAAATAAAAAAGTTATGGTCCTGCAGAAAAAGTATACTGCTATGACATCAACAAAACATGAGGACTTCAAAGAGTCAATCCTTAATAAGAAATAAGAACCAATCTCAGTCTTACATCTGGATAAATTGAACGGTCTCAAAATCACCAATTTTACTATGCCACTAAAATATACAATTCTCATATTTTTCTAGGTTTGCACATTTAAAAGATTAAAAGATTGTACTTAGGATTTTGATTTGTTTTATTTGGTTTAGTGCTTCACTTTTTACTGCTTAAAATCTAGCATTTATGGTTTAGATTTAAAATTTAGCTTTTTAATTGACTTTATAAAATTTGCTAAGTTTGCATATTTAATTGTTAAATGTTACTACCTCTGTCCCATTTTATGTGTCTGATTCAATTAACGAGACTTGACGGAAGTTATTTTTAATCAAATTTTTCATAATATTAAGTTTAGTATTAATATACAAAATTTATATATTTAGAAACTACACTAAAATTATTATTAAACACAAAAAATCAAATTTAAAAATGAGTAAAAATTACTAAAGAAAATAAACAAAAAAGAAAGAGTCAATTTGACCAATGAATAGTAAGTAGGGCAGGTAAAATGAGACAGAGAGAGTACATATTTAAATTTTCAAGTTTGTGTTGATGATAATTACAAAAATGTCACCACATGTTTTTTTAATCTAATCAGATTCGTCAAATTTTTATCGATGTAAGACTGAAATTGGTTCTTATTTCTCTCCTATGATACTGCTCTCACAGAGTCACAGGATCTTTAACCATATATATATATAGTCATGACAGATTGTCATATGCACCCCTATAGTTAACTACCCACCTACCTAAGTTTCTTTATGTAGATAATGAATGTGATGGAGTCAATACAGAAGCAATTGGTCTCGCTGACATTGTCTGCAATATTGCATTACAACTACACAACATTATTGTGAGGGAGTGGTACTCATTGTTCACCATTCTAAACACGTTGGCTCTTGAATTGGACCATACCAAATCAATGAACAATGTGGGTTGGCTATTTAAGTTGTAATATATAACTGCCCGGTTTAAATCGAGAAAGTCAATAAACGTCTCTCATAGAAAGTTAAACTTGAAATCTTGTGGTTACTAAGTTAAATGTGTGACCAAATCGGATGGGGTTGCACTATTAATAATGTTAGATACTTTAATTTGATTTACGGAAAGGTTCGTAACCCCTACTCGAATGTGCGGTCTGGGTGGAATCTACCTTGTGATCATAACTTATAAATGACCACAAAAAGGTAAATCAGCTTAAGTCAACTATCTGACCAACTTGGTGGGGAGTAGTAAGGCTATATACTAATTGTATGTGGGCTGCTAATGCAACTATGTGGACTGCTGACATTGGTGAGAACATCAGTACGTGGACGGCTAATGCAACTATAAAGTAAGAAGATGTTATGCATGTTAAACACTTTATAGGGTTTAGGAAAATGTAGCTAATAATTAAGCTATTTCTTAAGTAAATATAAAATCATGCCTAAGAAATTAGATAGAAAAACATGGGAAAATGTAGATAATAAAGTTGTTTCCTAGGTAAATATTTTGACAACAATAACCCTTTACAATATAATATTGTGCGAGATAATATTATAGTCCAAAAATAGCAAAAATCTTAGAACTTAACAAATAACCAATATTTTAATTTCACGTTATTAACCTATTTTGCTCTTTACAAAGTATCATATCATATGGTATTTTAGAATTTTTCAATAAAATAAAAGCCCAATGAATATAAAATGGATCTAGCTAGAATAAAATTAAATGTCTACTTGAGAAAGAAAATAATGAAGTCCATCATGAAGCTTTCATTTCGTCCATGCCAACGCTGGCCTGCACCAAAATATTATTTATCATATATATAAAACAAAAACTTAGTAACATTTATCTGGCAATTATATTGTGGACCATAACCCATATTACAAGGAGACGATGAATAAATATTCATTTTTGAATGACGAGGGAAACTTGGAGCTACTGCCTGAGCATGTGCATAAGTGCATTAAGTAAACCCCGCCTTGTAACCCTAGCTGTCAAAGAATCACAAGGAGGTATAGTAAACCAGTCTATGTTACCTATAACTGACTCAACCAAGATGACCAATAACCACTCCTGTTAGGAGTCGAACTTGCAACCTTGTGATTACAAAGTCAATAGCTTGGCCAACTTCATTTTTAGTATATTGACAGTTCATTTTTAATGTATACTAAAAATGAACCTAAAGTACACTAAAAATGAATTTTCAAAAAATGAACCCAGGATACGCTAAAATGAACATTCATTATAGTAAAAATAAAAATGTATATATGTCAATAGTACACCTTACAATAGGAATCATGGTTCATGATATAACGATCGCATTTATTTGCATGATTGAAGGAGCTTGAAAGCTTTGATCTTACCAAAAATTTGTGGATCTCTTGAAGTATTGGTGAAAATGTTGTGCAGAACTTCTCCATCTCCCCATTGATGTTCCCACTTCCCCCCATCACCTCCATGAACTTCTTCCTATCTGGTGCAAGCTTCATTGCAACCTTAATTTCATACAATTTCACATAACAATAACAACAACACAACAACCAAACCTTAATTTTACTGACAAAAAACCTTAAAACAAACACAGCTGATAACTTTTGCATTGCAATATTACATAAACAAACAAACAAACAACCTATCTAGCCTGACTACCAAAGCTGTTGTATCAGATAGATATATAATACAATGCAGTCAAGTATATATATATGCATCAAGAATATAATGTACCGAAAAGCTTGAACTCGCGAGCCAACCGTGAAAGTTTTTCAAGGTCTTGGAGTAGGAATCAATGCAGGCCTGTGACATAGACCAGTCCTGATGCAGAGCTAGGTTGCGAAAAAGCTCCACGATGAAATCCATTGCTCTGCAGCATCAACAAAAGCGCGGGGATTATATAGTTGAAGAGTTCTATGGAGAAGCATAGTTGCAGGTTTTGAAAAAAACTGGAAATATGATAGCCAGAACAAAGGATTTGCAGGACCTTGTGAGCCAGAGAAGGCCATTGGTGCAACTGGATGATGATTTTGCAGTTTTTGTTTCGATTTCTGCCTGTACAAAACCGTATAAGTAGTTGAATCTGGTTGGATTCGTTCCGTATTTCGATTCCAACCTCTGCCAGGAAACAGATTTGTCTCAGGAAATCATCCAAAGTAGCAACAGCAGAAGAAGAAGGTGAAAGCATTTTGCATAACTAAAGGTTTTACTGTCAAAAGTGTTCTAGCAGATCAAGCTGTAACCTAGTTTTTGATACTGAAAAAATTCAGTCAGTATCAGTAGACAGTAGTTTTTTAGGTTCTATAAGCAGTGAATCTGTAAAAGCATTGCACATCCCAGACAACTATAACAGCACTCAAATCATCATCAAAGTAAATCAAAAATCCGCAGCCTCTACTCTTAAGGTGCGCTGCGCCTTGGGTCCTAGCCAGCAAAGGACCACAAGAAGGTAAACCAATTAACTCATACTGTGTATAGTTAATTGGCTCAAACTAAGAAGGCAAATCAGTTCAAGTTGCTCATAGTTGACCGGTTCAAACCAAGAAAATCATAGACAACTCCTATGGGAGTCAAATTTGGATTTTATAGTTACCAAGCTAACTGTCCGACCAATTTGGTTGGAGTTGTCCATTGAAAAACCTGCCGTCACTATCATAAGGTGCACTCTGAGTGAAGCATGCCTTGTGACTTTAGCCAGTAAAGAACCACAAAGGGATAAACCAACTCAGGTTGTCCATATCTGACAGGCTCAAACCAAAAAGAAAGATAAGCGCAGGTTGCCCATAGCTGACCAGGTCAAATCAAGAAGGCCAACAGACAGCTTTCATGTAACTCGAATTTGAAACCTTGTGTTTACTAAGCAACTATCTGACCAACTTAGTTGGGGTTGCTTAGAAAAAACTTATACTAGCTGATTACATGCATAGAGCTGCATGAAGAAGCTATCTCATAGTCTGCTAAAACAGAAAAGCAAAAAATGCATTTCTTACTGATATGTTCCCACCAATGTCAGATTTCACCACAGCCATGGCAGCTCCAAATTTATCTAGCAGCAGAAGAGATTTGAAAAGGGAGTCAGATAAATTATTCATTCTATAAACCCTTGATAAAGTTTGGAGGGACTAGGATTAAAACCTAGTTTTCTAATTACATCAACCACAGATTGGATTGAAAACAAAAGCCACAGCAAGATCTACTAAAGAAATAATAGGAAATTAAACCCAAAAGCATAAAGATGAACCTAGGATAGGCAAGATGAGTTTGCAGACATCTAGGAATTGCTTGGTGAGCAAGTCTCCATTTTCAGATTTCACATGCTTCATTCCTTCCAGAGCTGGGGAAAACACTGTTCCACCTTCCATCGATCTTTTCCTGTTACACTGCCACTTTTGCAATCAAATCCCCACAGATCAATCAAGAATGTGGGATATATAATTCATATTTGACAAAGAATTAATAAAACTGAAAACATAGAAAAATAATGTTATTTGTATCAAATCAAGAACGTTCATATTCATAGCACGCCCATCACGAGTTAAAAGATGGTAAATCAATCAATTTCACCATGAATTTGAGTTAAAGTCAGATTTTGTGTGAGTAAGATTATATAATACAACATCATTGGACAAAAAAAATGCAGAAAGAAAGAAAGAAAGTACCTGGGATTGCAATGATTAGAGATGACGAGGAATGGGGTGGCAGTTCAGAATATAATGGAAAATATGTAAATTTTCTTCTTTTTTTTTCTTTTTTTTTTTTGGGTATATATCATCAGCAATTATATTTATTTGGTGAGTTATAAAGTGTTTAGATTTAATTTTTTTCTTTCCATAATAAAAATTATAAAATTATCCCATTTAGATGAAAGAAATGGAGGTCAAGATCTAGTAGTGGTTGTCACGTTCTTAACAACTTCTGAGATTTCTGCTCCGATCCCCTCATCAAACTATACTTCTATCCAAGAATGATGTTTCTCCATTTTGGCTTTTCAATTGTCATTTACAATCTAACATTAAAAAGATGGAGTTTTAAATTAGAGCATCCTCAATAATTTAAAAGTAAGAACTAAGTTGTAAATAATGGGATTTTTTTTTTGTTAAAAAGTGTCAGACAAATTCGCCTTTTAAGTTGAACATGTAGACACATGCAATGTTTAATTTTATAAGTTGTTCGATGACCTTCATGATGTCTGACATTGAAGACAACCATTCAATTAGTGCTTGTTTCTATAAAAAAAATTAAATTAAAAAATTGAAGTATAATGTATATTTATTAGCATTTAGATAAGCATAAAATAGTAACTTAATTGCCGAATATATAACTTTATGATCTAACGGAGCTACTTTGTTGGTTTACGATTCCTCATTGGAACTTTTGTTTTTAATTAGAAGATTCACCCAATGGATCAATAATTTGCTGTGATTTACCTCTCTCCACAATCATGTCGGGTCAAGATATAAAAGACCCCGGAGCATGAGATTTCACTGATATAATATTTGGAATTTGGAATTTGGAATAGATGCTTAATTTATTAAGGAATCAAAGGTGGAAGCTTCAAGAAAATAGGATAAAATGAGAATTTATTTCATGAATATGTTTGAGTACACCAAGAAAAGCACTAGGGCATACATGCTTTAATTTTTCATAATGATGACATAAAGATGAAAGATTCTCTAGGGTGATGATGGACAAAAACCTAAAAAAACCTGATAGACATGACCCACGAGCTAACTCAGTTGATTCAACTGATCACCTTAAAGTCTTGCTCCAATTGCAAAATCTTGACTGTTCAAATAAGATAATAAAGACCCCTTGATCGCAAAGTGGGGATTACTCGTCCTTCAACGACTCTTGGACAGAAACACTATTAGTCTAACGTAAATTACGACACCTAAGAAAAAAAAAACATTGGCAAGAAAGTTAGAGGTTGTTGGGGGGTGGGGGTGGTGGGTACTTGATGGAATTCTTGATGATTTTTTTGGTGGCAGCATTGGCAAGATCAATGCCACAGATATCAGCCAACCTGATGAGGTAAAGAAGCACATCAGACAGTTCTTCCCCAAGATGCTCTCTGTCTGATTCCTCCCAATTTGGCAATCCTTTCTCCACTTCCCCTCTCCACTGGAATATTTCTGACAATTCTCCCACCTCACCCACCTGCAACGTAATCGAATAATGCGTTCTGTCTCATATAAAAATTTATAACGATAATAACACTACATTTATTGTTCATATAAAAATTCAATCTCCGTCCTACCGGTCTGCTCCATTCACATGGGTGAAGAGATTGATCCCCTAATCTTATGCTTAAAAGACGAGGTGTTGAACCACTACGCCAACCATGTTGGCTATAATCTATCCTATTCTAAATCAGTAAATCTTGTGCAACGAGTGAGTTATTAATTAGTTCTAAATCCATTTTGACTCAGGCCACACCTTAAGCAAAGAATTGGTTAAGTTTACCTCTGTGTGGTTCTTTGTCAGCTAGGGCTACAAAACGAGTTTCACCCAGAACGCATATTCTAGTAGCGGTTTTAACTAAATCAAAATTAAGAGTAAAAAAAAAAAGATTATTACCATAGCAAGCAGTAAATTTCTAGGGCTGTGGTACTTCTCCCAGTCTCTAACCTTTGCAAAATCTTCAAGCTGCTTAGACAAATCCTTTATACTAATCTCCATTGATCTTCCACTCTCTTCTTTCATGCCTCACCCCTCACTATAATTATCCCTTCTGCCCTTCAATTTAAAGGACTAGAAATGATGCCAAAACCATATAATATAGAGAATAAAAAATAATTGTTTATATATTATTAGAAAGCTAGGGTAGCTTCAAAGTGGGTAAAATTCCTTAGCTAATTGTTTAGACTGAAAAATATATATAATGCATGAGATTCTTGTTCCATCTATCTCATCCTTCAAGATTGGCCGGCTAGCTTAAATGCTGCTTTTTGGTTTATAATGATATATATCTTCAAAGAATATTTTTACTATCTTTAGGTAATATATATATTGAGCATTGCACATATATAATAAGTTAATATTTTAATTTGACAAGCTAATATTATTAAATCGATAAAATTAATAATTTATTTTAGACCAAAAGAGGGGTAACCCAAAAAATAAAAAAGTAAAGCTCCGCCTTGCCATCACAGAGAATCATGCGACAGACTGGCGCATTAAATAGATTTTCTTAAAGAATTCCTTGAATAACAATTGGGAGCCTTTTAAACGTGTGAGAACTTTAAGATCTTATTTAAGTGGTAAGAACTTTGAGATCGGAATCTTTAGTTATATATGAGTTCGAATCTACTCATATTAACTTGCGTTGAATCAAACTGCATGCAAATCATGAAAAATATACAAGATTTGTAAAAATAATAAATATTTTACTCTTTTGAGTTAAAAGGTCATAAACTCGATTATATGATATGTTTAATCGGACTACAAGTTATTTGAGTCAAGCTCGAACATCAAGTCCAAGTCCTTCTAACAACATAAAATATAATTAAGGATGGGCAAAATGCTTGATAAGCAATTGCAAAAAGGTCCCACCGAGAGTCGAACCCAGGTCGCTGGATTCAAAGTCCAGAGTGCTAACCACTACACCATGGAACCTTTGACAGTGCCATGGTTGCAATTTATACTTCTGTCATGAACTTTCTTCATATTGTATGCACAATTGGACATGGAGTGCATGCACCGAGGAGACAAGAACATCGTAGTCTAGTGACATAAGTTTGAGATTCTCTATAAGAGGTATCGATATTAATTCCCTGTTAATATTGAAGATATATTATTCTAAATCGAGTATTAAAAAAAAAAGCATATTTATCCTCTATATATTTAATCTTATCAAGGGCATATATTGATCATTCTTTCCCTATCATTGACATTGAAGAGGAGAAAGCCTAAAAGGTATCCTCAAAAGTCTTTTAGCTAGGTTAGCTGCAGATTTGTCAATTATTCTAAAGTTCTAAATATCTTTTAATCATTGTGTTTTAGTATAAAGAATTGTTGTTATTCTATGAATGTTCTCCATCATCTCACTATCAATTTCCACAAACAATAACAATATCATGGGAAAAAAAAAAAACACAATATTTAATGATCTCTTTCCATCTTTAGATTGGCAACTCAAAATGTTAGAAACTTAATGCCAGTTGTTCAATATTCATATTCATACATTTTCTCTATCTGCTCAAGTTTAACTCGGTAAAGCTGAAACGTTTCGCTTGAGTTTAGAATCAAACCTTTTGTCAGAAACCTAACGATTCAATGTAGATCGAGCTTGTTGGAGCTGATAAACTTCAACAAGGTGCGGGTCAAACAAGCACTATATCAGACTTTTCTTTACCGAAATCAACATCTATCAAAGTCGGGATCCAACAGTAAGTACCAGTTGATGCATTTTCTGTATGATCAGTAAATATCAATAGAAAACATTAATGTTCATACCAAGGCTAATGAAGTCCTAGTAGTTTTTGAGAACAAAAAAAAATGAATGAATCACCTTTGGTTCTATCTTACATTGTCCAAAAATATCGGAGACATGTGGTTAGAGCAGCCCTGCCGGAGTTATCTGTTAAAGGAGAAAGGTTAGGACGAGACGAGATGACAGTATGACTAAATAGAGCAGATGTTTGATGAGAAAATAGGTATTTTTACAGTTTAGATTTCTACTGTGTCTTCTAAAAGACTGTTTACGAGTACTGCAGTTCCAGCTTCAATTGGATCGTTTTCCCTGAGCTTTATAAGCAGATTGTGGACTGAGCTTCTTAAATGTCGTCTCCCTTCTGGTTGACTCCATAGAGCGAGAAGAACATCTGGGGGATACACAGGTGCCGGTTGAGCTACTACCCGCTGACCATCTATTTGAGACCCGTTCAGTCTAGGAATATGAAGAACAAAGGTGAGTTAAGAAACTAGGCCTGTTAAGGGAATACCAACAACAACAACAACAACAACAACAACAACAACAACAAAAAAAAACGAGGGGGGAAGAGAAAGGGCATGCGTGGAACTACCTGTTTAAAATTGTTGCCATGTTGGGCCATTCAGCAAGCCTGAAGTGCACATCCATTATGTTTCCATTTCTATGCGAAACGCGCCTGAGTTTTCCAAAGGATTTGCAAAGGAGGATCAGTTTTTTAACTGGTATGCAGAGCACGTTTGAAATTCTTACAACTGTAGTTCTCGGTACATCCACTCTAAAGATTTGTAATCTCCTTCCCAGTAGATTGATCGAGTGTCTTGTAAGAGCATTTTCTTTACCCTCTTCTGTCTGTCAGAAAGCAGTTCCAGTTATAATGAATGCTATACACTTCAATTCTCAAGAGTTCGGGGTTGAATGCCCAAAACTAAATGTGAAATGATGATGACAGATTCCAATGCAAGTTGCTAAACGTACAAAAAACTAACCTCAAATTCCACATAAGCAACAGAACTCGATGAACCCAAGAAAAATCGAGATATCTTGCTTTTACAGAAGTAAAGAGCGTTTTCAATATGATGAGACCTTATATCACGAGCCAAATTCTTAATCAGAACTGTCCGCTTAGGATTCTTTACTAGGGCAGTGGGAACATCTGGGAGGCCGATTAAATTAGGAATGTATGTCTTTGTCACATCCTTCAAGGAAAAAGCTGCCTCCACAGTTACTGTTTGATTTCTCACATTCACATCAGTTCCTTCAAGTGCTTTTTTCTTTCCTTCATCTGACTACAATAGCACCAATATGTTGATCAGAACATGGGAATTAACAAGCAATAAATGCAGCCCAACATAAGAACTCAGCTTTCCCAGTTGGCTTCAAAATATTACGGAGTACTTAGTATGTACTGACCAACAACAATGTATTCAGTTCATTCTAGCTCATTTCTTACCCTCTTGTGGCCTTCCTTTCTCTGTTTTCCTTGTGAAGTGACTCTTATATATCACTTGAAAAGTTATTTTTTAATTACAAAATAATCATTCACGTAACATGATCTATTTATAGGATAGTAGGATTAGAATTCCAAATTATCGAAAATATGAAGAACTTACCTTGAAATAAACGTAGGCAGCCTTAAAGAAAGAACCTTCAGTACTGCGAATTTTAACCTTTGAAATATCCCCATAATCCTTGAAGGCACCAATGATGTCTTCAGATACAACCATTCTCGGCAAAAACCTCACTATCACTTTGTTTTGATCAGACTCCTTCAGAAAAGAAGTTGCATTCAGTGTCTTATTCAGATTACAATTGTCTCTCAGAGGTAGAACTGGTGTGTGTGCATTTGATTTGTTACAGTGAAGGGCAGCAGAAATACTTGTTTCCTGATCCTCGATATTCAGAATTCCAAAAAGTTCCGTGAATGGACTTTCTATGCCATTCTTTTCAACCATGGAGGGGTAATTGAGAGAAGCTGTGCTTCCTGCTTTCTCCTCAGATTTTGGTATATTGACCAGTGATGGACCGTCTTGATCAAGCATGGAAGATATGGATATTTCTTTCTTCTCAAATTTTTGCATGTTACCTGGTTGTTTGATGCCTGTACTTGTCGTTCTACTACTACTATGATCACTCTTGCTAAAATTTATAGTTTCCTGAGGCCTACCAACAAGCGGCTGAGGAAGTGACTTAACACATTCAATTAAGCCCTCTATATCAGAACTTAGAACATCAGTATCCCTGGAAGGTTCACTTGATTGCTGATGAAAACTAGGTATATATGCATCACTAATCGAATTGGCAATCCTTTCTGCTGTTTGATCCTTTATGCTGTCGACAAGGTGATGTTTTAACTGTATCGTCTCATGAGCATTATCAGACAGCAAAAACTGTTTGTCCCTTTCGGTCTCTGTATATGTACTTAGGCTGAAAAGGTAATCTTCGGGCGAAAAGTTCTGGTATCCACTGTAACCTGATTTATTCACAACAAGTTCCTGCAATTCTTTTGTTCCTTCACTTGGCATCGAAACAATGTCTGATAATGTTTCCTCACTTGCTGTTGTCTGATTACTTTCCTTCCTTGCTATTTTAGAATTCTGAAATTTTTTCACTAAACTTTGAAATATCTGTGAGGAGGATTGCCCATCCAGACTAGGCATTGCCAGGTTAGCATGTTCATCATTATTAGAAACGGTTTTAGTACCTTCTTGAACTGCTCGCTCATGAACTTGAGGTTCATCACCACTATTATCAACTTTATGAGACGGAATATCACTGGAAACTTCAGGATCAGAAGTAGAGGTAAGTGCACCAGAGCTATTCCTTTTATCAAATTTTCCCATCATTTTATCCTTGACGATCTCAAGCATTCCCTTCAAATTATGCCACAAACCACCCACTTCGTTCTGGACGTGCATTGGTTTCGGAAACATTCCTTGGTTTTCCTTCATATACCTACCACATTAACGTTCCAAAAAGACTTCAGAATATATAATACATATGGCTAAAGAATCAGACAATTCACTGGCTCATTTCAATTATTCCACGTCGAGGATGCCCAACAATCATAGTAGCTCTCACTACTACACAAAACCTCAACTACTTTAGACAACGCGCCAAAAACCAAGACCTTTAACTCCTGTACAAGTGACCTACTGCATCAAGTGCACACTAAAAACAGTAAAAAGGCATTCGACAATTTGAAGATAACACCTCATTGACGAGTATGAAACATTCAAATTAATTTCCCTTCCAAAGTACGGAGTAATAAACTTTTATGAAAAAGCAAGCCTTTCAAAGAAACAACTAGACTGAAGTGGAAACCACCATAATTTAGAAGTTCCTCTAATGCACAATAAAAGCATACTGCAGATTCTTCATATATTAAAGACTTAAAAGGTACCATGGCTACCTTTCAGAGATTTTTGTGCTTTTAACTTGTAAATTGCATAAACATGTGAATGTGCATATCAAAGTCAAGTGATACAAAACACAAGATTCAAGGATTTCAATCCTAAATTCTTGGACCTTAAGCTTTGATCATGTTAACAAGGTCAAACTCATAAAAAATGTATAAGCAGATTTAAAAAGGCAGGATAGTTTTCCCTCAACATATTTACACAAACATAGCTCAAATTTCACAGAGAAATCAAAACTGAAGAATGTAAGGTTCCATTGGCAATAGATATTGGATCAGTAGAAAGTAACTTGAAATAAATAAATGACAAAAAAAAAAAAAAGAAAAAAAAAAGAGGAATTAATAAGCAAAAGGGAAGCTCACTTCTTGACAAATGACTCCACGGCTTGGGCTTTTTGCTGCTTTGCCAGGTCTGATTTCTTCGGTTGTGGCTTCTTCTCGCTGTTGCCATCAGAGGGCAATGAAGAGTACAGTATTCTAGATCTTAAAATTCCTATACGAATGATATTTACATGAATATATGCGCAAAAAAAAAATCACTTTTTTAAGGAAAAAAAATGAGAGAAAAGGGAGAATTGCGAAGTAGGAAGGTGGATGGAAATCACATTTCATGAAATGGGTTTTAATTTCTTACCTATTCTGTTGATATGTGAGGCTGATTTGAGCTGAAGGAGATGAGAAATGGCCATTTTTGCTTACTCCTTTGGGACAAAGACAGTGGGTTTTACGGAGGTTTTAGACTTTAGTGAAGAAGAAGGTGTTGGTGTGTTTACTGAATTGCCCTTCATTAGTCAAGACTTAAGACTGCTGTGATAAATGATAATGGCATACATGACTCAACGTCTATTAGTGCAACCCGAATGCAACCAGAGCTAGTTACAGTGGTAAGTTTGAGATGAAATATTAAGAATTGAGTCTCACCAATCACAGTATAAGAGTATTTTGTGACCAGTAAACAAAGATCTGACATCTATATTTAGGAAAATTATCATGATTTATATCATATCAAACACTTTGTCAGACTAAAGAATAAGAATCCTTGAGGTGGTGGATTCAACCTTTTGGGAAGAAATATTGACTTTTTCTTTATAGACTACTTCACGTACGAATAGTAATTACTAGATTCTTTTGTCATCTAAAAAAGAGTATTTCTCGGATTTAAATTTAAGAACAGTTTTACCGTAATTTAAGAATAGTTTTACCGTAAATTTAAGAATAGTTTTACGTAAAAACGGTAGGTAAATAAATTAAGTTACAAGATAATTTTCCATTGGGAATCAAAATCACAGTTCAATTTTATACAATGACCTCTTTTATAACAGTAGAAGTTCACTTGTTGATAAATAGGTTGAGACTTGACATGGAAATTACAGCAAGTCCCATACTGAAAGTACCAGATGACAATGGCAGAAGGTCTATGATGCCGGCTTCTTTTCGGTTGTCTTACTCCGGAAGGGAGATAACAGAGAAAAATGGCGAGCTGAATCCAAGCAGAAAATAGAATTATCAGTTCCGCATTTGATCAAGACATAAAGAATTTACATGATATGCAGATAGAATGTTGTACTCACACTTCTGAACAGCGTTTCCAGTACTCGGGACTTCGTCTTGAGATATTAAATTCTTCAAAGTATAAACTGGAAGAAACATTTTTAAAAGGTTAGCACAGGTTACATTAGTTGGTGACAGAAAAACGGATCACTTGTTTTAAAATCATCAAAACGGGGGGTTCAAGTTCAAGGTCGTATTAGTATGTTACCTTCACTTGATGAAGCAATACTTGTTGCAGTATCATCCTGCTTTAGACCAACAGCACTGTTACTGTCTGATTCAACAGTTCGATCACCTGAAATGGAGGACTGGGTCTTCTTCGCAAATTTCAAGAGCCGTTTGAATCCTTTTGATGGCTCTTTAACTTGAGCCTTCTCTGAACCTTCCTGAATGTTATATGCTGTCACAGTCTTCACATCATCAACATATGCTTTAGGAGCAGGTTCTACTGATCCCAATTGTGAGTTTGCCGAGGGTGCTTTGGCATACTCTGAGTATCGAGTACATCGTTCTTCTATGGAGGAGACACGAGCATATGGGGCTTGATAATGAGGTCTTACAGCAGGATCAATACTCGCAAATTTAGGTGTCTCCTCTACAGAATTCGCTCCCGCCTGAAACATACAAACCAAAAGTATAACAATGGATAAAAGTATTAGCTGAGATATTACTATTACCCAAGTAAGCAAAATAAATCAGTTTTATAATAATGGCATAACAAACGGGGATTAACACGACATTTAGTAAAGAATTAATTGCATAAAGCACTCTGATAAAAGTAATTTAACTTGTATGTGCACAACTTTTGCCTTCAAACCTAATTCATGTTGATTGTAAATTATCCCCAGTGACTGAAGTAAAAATATAGCTGTTGGAGACGGTGATTTTGGTTGCAAATAAGATAAAGGGTACATGAAGCAGTGGTGTTAACCAAAGATATTTGCTATATTACCTCTTGTGAATTCAGTTGTTCCAGAAAGCGGCCAGGTATAGGATCCCTGACAAATCCTTCAAAGGGTGAAGGAGGTGCATCTATAAAAGCATACTCAGATACCACTGCAGTTTTTTCCCCTCTATCATCAACATCAGATTGTTGCTTGGGAGCCAGTGAAGAGGGTTTTTCAGACTCAAGCATCACAACATTCTTCTCAACAATGATTTCATCTCCTTCACTCTCATGTGGAAGTTTTCTGTTTTTCATGAAAGGTTCAGTGCTTTCAGAATTTCCTGAAGGCCCAGAATCATTCACCTTCACTGTGTCCTTCACAGCTGACTTTTCAAGGTGTACATCTAAAACTTCCTTGGGTGTTCTAATCTTCAGTTCAGGAAGGGTAGCAGCCTTCTTCTTATCAAGGTCCATGATAGCTGATATTTTCTTGCTTTCAGGGTAATCAGATAGCTTAGACTTGGATGCTGATTCAGAATTACGTACCCTTGGCTTTGATACTGGTTCAGAACGTTGTGCCTTCACTGATGCAACAGGTTTGCTGCTGATTGTTTTGGGCTCAGATAATCTTCTAAGTCTTGCTTTTGATGTTTTTGAATCAGGTGTGACACCATTACTTTCCTTATTGGGATCAGACAATGATGATGCTGATCTAGTCAACCGATCATTTGCCAAGTGTCCATCACTTACTTTAGTAGATTTAGAGGCCTTTTGTGAATCATGGGATTCAGTGGGAGTTCGTATTTTGGTTCTCTGTAAAGGTGATGATGATCCTGGCTCTGTATCACTGAACTTTGATCCTCTAACAGAACTCGGAGATAATTTTGTCGGTAATCTTCTTGTTTGAGAAGAAGGTGCCACTGAACGAGCTGAACTTGAGCTGCCTCTTGCTGCAATTCTCTTTTGCCTCTCCAATTTCAAAGCTTCTAAGCGTTTAAGGTCTGCCTCTTCCTGTTAAAATGTAAATAAGTTGCACATCTAATTCAATGAGAGAATCAAAAAATAAGAAAATTTAATGAAGTAAGAGTGGACTATAGGCCACATCACTATATTGCTGAGTTTCCATTACATCCAACATAAACATGCTGTTTAAGTTTATTACAAGCAGCATTACCATGGCCTCTGGCTACTTTCATACTAAGATTTTTCCCTTAACAGTAGCATATTATTAAATTAAGGCAAACATACCTTCTCTTTTTTCATCTTCTGGATATCAGTTTTAAAGGATCTTATTTTCTCAGCTCGTGCTCGTGCATCTTCTAGAGGACTCGTCTTTGACATTTTTCCTTTTCTAATGGGTCCACCAACCCTTTTCTTATCTAAATCAGAGGCAGCTTTTGGCCTACGGTCCTTGTCTGATTTCTGAGGTCCTTTCTTCACACTATTCGTGCCTTCTTTCTTTCCTTTATCCTGAGAAACAGTGTCTTTGACAGAAACTTGCATTTCATAGTCCCAAGAGGGGTCATATCCACTGGAACATTTTTCTGCGTCACGTTCGGGTATCAAACCCAAATCACTAGGCTCATAATTAACTTGGCTCCTTTCTCCATGAGAGTTATTTGCTGTGTTTTTTGGTGTTGCCGGAAGCTCAGAATCCATATCAATGGCAGTTCTGTTGTCTGCTACACTACCATCCAACGTCATTGATCTAAATGGTACTATAAAAGATTCATCAGTCATACCATTTGAGAAGGTTTTCTGCGATTTATTAGTAGCACTTCCAACTCCATTCTCAGCTAGAGGATCTAAGGAATTCCTCAATCGCAAATCAGTTTCTCGACCAGGCACCATAAAGTCATCATTTGCAGTCCTAGACCTGACCTTTCTACCTTCTGTCTCAGCAAACTGAATGTCCATTTGACCCACAGTGTTAGCATGCCCCCTGTTAGAAAATAAAACACCATCATTTGATCCCCGGGACAATCTAGACATATTTGTACTAACTTTATGGATGTCATTTATCCTACTATCATGCAATTCATCTGAACCTCGACCACCCAGAGCAATGGGATCATCACCTATAGAATGTTGTTTCCTCCTTACACCTTCGTCTGTCCTAAACATGTGATCTTTGTCAGTGTGGTTGTCTTCATCCTTCTCTCTGAACAAAAGATTTTGAAAAGCTAACCAATGCCCACCATCTGTTTCCTTCTCGTTGATGGTATCCTCTTCTTTATCATATGAATTGAGCTCATTCAAAAACTTTCCACTGCTACCTTTTGTTTTAGATGATCGAGAAGTCGTGTTCAAAAGATCTTCACCATCTACATTGCTTTCAGAATCAGAACCTGATCCTGAGTTACTATCAGAGTTCTTTGCTTTGGAAATGTAATTAATATTTCGAATGACAACTTTTCCTGATTGTCTTTTTATAGACCGTCCTGCCTTCTTCCTGTGCTCTTGATATTGTGGGTCTTCATTATCCCAGTCTGAGTCATCCAGGGATTTCTCAGAACTGCCATCTCCGTCCATGGACTGCCTTTTTCCCCCAGTTCTATGCATGACTCCCATTCGAGGGTCCTCCATAGGAGGGTAAGGTGGGTGATAAAAAGAGCCATTTCCTGAATAAGGTTGATAGTATGGCACTCCTTGCACTGGGTATGGTTGGTAAAGAGGTAAGGCAGAGGGTGGATGATGCATTGCCCAGGGAGGAAACATAGGTTGGGAAAACTGGTTTTGAAAGGATTCTTGTTGATTATTGGGCACCTGCTGCTCTATTCTTTGTCTTTCACCTGGAAATGTAAATACAACAAACTTGATCACTAAGTCACTCCACAGAAAATTAAATGAAATACAGATGTTTACCATCTTGAAGTCATCCTCACATCTTTATATTATAATGATGCATTGTAATTTAGATTGGCATAACTAATATATCAATAGGAAATTTGAATTTAAAGCATTCAAAATAATGCAGGTTTTTTTTTATTAGACAAAATTCACAAACTGGGTTCACTAGATCAAACATGAGAATCAAAAGTCAAAACTATAGAATACTTGTAGCTTTTGAGAGAGTTCTGAATAAAAAACTATCAAGGAGATATGACATGTTCAACGAGTATCATAAGCTCCTTGACAACACAAACCCTAGTGCGTTTGTTTCTTTACCTGCAGTACCATCCATGCTTAATTTCCCATCACCCTCTGAAGCCATCTCACTGTTGGAAAACACAATACCAGATGCATTCATGATAGAGGCATCTGGTTGGCTGGCAATTGCTTCTGTTGCTCCTATTTCAAGCCATTGTCCAGTTTCATGTTTTTTCTTCCAAAGTCCCATGAATCTTAAGCTTGCATCCCTGCCATAGAAATATTTCACAAAACATTTGGTAGGAGGACAAGGAAATGTAAGCAAGGAATGGAAAACTTTTCTATGTTTGGTCTGAGAAGAGTGTGGTTAAGAAAGAGAACATTCTAGTCTCTCCATCTTGTTCAACAAAATAAATGAGGCCAAACAGATGGAGGTGCTTTTCCTCTATTTTACTTTATACATCATGTTAAGGAAAACTTTCACTTGAGCTCCCTTTTTCTATCAGTCAACAGAATGAGTGAATTCATTCTTACCTCAAACGTGAGGCTCCAAAGCAATCAGCAAAGGATACCAACGGTGCCATGTGATCAATATCAAAACCAGCAGCTACAGCACGCGCAAAGGCCATCCCTTGTTCCTTTTGTAGCACGGATTTTCGTGTCTCAAGGACTTTCAGAAGTTGTGCTCTGACAGACATGCAGGATAAAAAAATAAAACTAGAGCTCTTAGATGTTAATCACTATATGACAGAAATTCAATTGACAACTATGCTTGAAGAGCTCAGAGAGGCATGTCCTTAACACAAGGGTATTTATGCATGAAAACAAGCATTCCAGAAGAATGTATACCTTGAATTTTCTCCCTGTGAGGCTGAATCACTTTTTTCAGGTTGATGAGCACCAGGCTGCAAGGGATAAACCAAATTTGAAAACATGTGACGGAAGTAAAATGAATGAAAATGGCACTGGATCCTATACCTCATAAAGAACAATAGCTTTCTCCTCATTAACACCTGCTGTTGATTTGTTACCTGTCAAAAAATTTTGGGTGCCAAACAGTACATTGATTACTTAATGATGAAAGATGCACACTATGCAACTCAAGAAATTAAAAAATATAGGGGGCAGATGAGCATAAAAACTGGATAAAGAATAACATAGAGATCCAATTCAGGAATAGTATGCTTGTGGCAAACCACACAAACAGCATTGAGGAATAACTCAAGACAAATAAAGAAAGGGATTAATGAAACTGACACAGATTGAAGGGGAAATTTCATAAATAAAAACAAAAACTTTATCACAGGTTTGAATCAAAATAAAAAGTATAATCAAACTAGAAAGAAAAGCTAAGACTGATGACCTCATTCTAAACCTAACAGTATATTTCATCATTATGAAGTACCTTCCAAGGATCCCAATGATTTTTCCTGGTGATCTTCGACCTGTTGAAGAAATACGAGATAGCACATTAAGTTCGTAACCTTTGATTATATAAAAACCATTTGACTTGAAATACACTTTTGATAAAGCATCTAACTAGAAATACTTACATGGCCATGATCAATATCAATTTTCCCCTGTATGGTGATTGCCTCTTCAATCTGTATAATCTCAGATTCTATAGTGTGCACCCGTTCCAAGATCTCCGGAGTGCTCACAAAGCGAACAAACCTATTAAAAGCAACAATTGAACCCAATTATTTACTCATTCTTGATAGACACATTGTGAGGTTCAAACAATTAACCATGTCATGATAGCTATTGCTAGCATAGCTTATTTGGCTCTTAGAAGAGCCTAGTCAAAAGACTATTTTAGCAGGAGAACAATAGTCAAAGGTACTAACTTTTTGTTTTGGTTTCTCTTGAGAGTTCAGTGTTATAACTATGATAACGTTTTGTTTTGATATCATTATGCAAAACACATACAGAACCATCACATAGATATGTAAACCTTTCCACTGTCCCCTTTGTAAACCATGATGCATCATTGTGAGATTTTGGTTCGAGCACAATTGAATAGCCAGCCTTTGCAATTTGGTCCTGAGCAGTTTTTAGGTGCGCAAGAAAAGGATCCAACAGGCCTGTAGCAATTTTCTCCTTTTTCTCATTAGCAATAATTATTAAATCACACCTGGTAATAAAAAAACAGTTACAATTATGTCAGCAAAAGGTCAACCCAGAACTGTATCGCATCAACATCATAATGACTAACAAAGGATGATTGAATAAGTGATTCAGCAAAGCATGCACATATAGCTATTTTGGTGCTTTCAACACTCAGCAGCATGGTAGGCAGACACGAAAGATTCAAAGAAACACAACTAATTGCAAATACCATAACTTGAAGAACCAATACAGTCAGTCAGTAAATAATACAGGTTTGAAGGATCACTCTCTCAATTCCATTCCTGCAAAGCAACCGAGGTTTATACAACCAGTTTCACAGAACCAATACAGTTAGTCAGCAAATAATACAGGTTTGAAGGATCATTCTCAATTCCATTTGTGCAAAGCAACCAAGATGTATACAACCAGTTTCATATCCAGTAAACAATAATGATCAATACATGCCACAATCCACAATACGAGTGATAAACAACTAAATTTGTCCAAGACATAGCTCGAATACACTCGACTTAACCGATTCACGCCTATATAAACACGCAATGACCATCACCCGAAGCAACTAGCTCAAAGAATACAAATCATCCAAGGTCCTAGTATCTATTGGTCTTTGGAATGAGAAGATTTACCTAGTTCGGGTAGGAGTGAGTTGAAAAACTACTGAGTTAAGCCGAGTACTTGGCTTCATTCTTAGCTCAAACTCCTTAACCGCTAGGGCTTCAGATCTCAAGCCGATAAAAAAATGAACTTCCGAATCTTCTGAAAAGAACAGCTTCACCGCTTAGCACAGACTATTTAATTTATTAATCCGCAAAATGCTCCGATTCAATGACGGCTTTAACTAAGGAACTCCGTCAAACAAATCCTGCGCAGATATTCGACCGAGAATAGCCACCGTAAAGTTAAAGCTCTGAGCTCTGCTTCAATGGCAGCTGCGGTGAAAATACATTTATTGGGCCTTGAGAGAGAAAATGGCCACTCAGCAAAGAGCTAGAGTAGTACCCCGCGTAATGGCATATACATACATATATATATAGAGAGAGAGAGAGATAGAGAGAGAGAGAGTTCGGACGCCGACCGGAGAGAGCTGGGACCGGGTGGAGAAATATCCAAAGGAAGATTCGCCGTTGAAAATAGGATAAGGGTATTTTGGGGATTTCGAACTGAAAACGGGAGTTTAAGAAGGAAACGGCATGAGAATGCTTAGATAGTTTTGGAAATTTTGTAGTGTGTAATTACTGAAACGTCCCGCAACGGAACCGTTGATGTCGGGGTGGAGTGTCAAACTCAGACCGTCAAAATAGTGGGCAGTGCTAACTTGCGCCGCGGACTGAATTATTGTAATTTGCTGCGTAAATAATTAATTTCATAATTTATTATATGCAAATAATTAAACTCAATTGTAATTTTGTATGTGAAGAATAATTAATACTCCGTATTAATTTCTTACCCTAATAATTAATTTTTTAACTTAAACCTGAGTTTTTTTCATAGTTTATCAGTTCAAATTAAAAAATTCAATAAGACAATTCCTATTATTCCCACCTTGACCAGACAAAGAGTTCTTCTCATTTTTCAGAAGTTGCTTCCACATTACTGTGGAGACTCGATCATTAATCTTTTATGATAAATTTTACTTCTGTAACCAGTTAAATTATTCATACAGACTGAAAATACATCTACTCTATATATGGGGGAAATATATATTCTTATTAAATGCCCATAAAGTATGGGCAAGGATGAATTATTGGATTAGGGAACATTGGATGCCCGATGCCGATGTTTGTGCCGCAAATGTTTTTAATCTTACATCAAACCCAAAATCTTGACATATATGCTATCGAGAATCTTAAACTATATTTTTGAGCTTTGGTATCCCTGGTTTGGATTAAAAAGAAAAACAATTAAGACCCACATAAGAAATACTTTTTTTTAGTACTATTATTATATCAGAGTAATAATGTAGTATAGTCTCCACTAGAATTTAAACTTGTGACATTCTATTTAGAAAAGTCACAATTATGTCACTTGATTATAGATTTTGGCGACGGAAGAAATACTTATTTAAATTATATTTGCTTTCATGCAATTTATGCAATAAAGTCATTCATGGTTCATGCACCGTACCCAACAATCAATTCTTAGAGCTAACCAATGTGGTTTTTTTTGTTTGAATAAGGAACAGAAAAAGACAGAACAGATATTATGTTTATATTAATTAATTAATTTATTCTCTGTTCTTATGGTCCCATGCAATATGATCATTACTTGAGTTGAAAACTTGTCTCATGCAATCCACCGAATAGCCGACCTATATCATCTCCACATTTTCGAATCGTGGGCTCCACACGGTTAAACATTTCGAAAAATGTTAAATATATATTTTTTATTTGACTATACAGTTCGTAAATTATACTGAAAAGATCGGGTAAAATGAACTCAATTAAAACAATATTAATAACTTTAATCGAGTTCATTCATAACCAACAATCAAAATTCCCACCTTTTTTTTTATACATTGCATTCTAGGTACCAACAACCTAAATCATTCCCACCTTTTTAATTACATTATCTGAACGGTGATTATTGTCTTCATTCATAACCAACAATCAAAATTCTATAGATTAAACTATCAAGAACCCTAACTCATCACCAAGAATATAATAATGGAAAGATATGCTGATGTAATATTTCACCTACTCAATTAGTGGCAATGATCATAATGAAACATTATAAACAAATCATGTAACCAGTATTTGGTGAAGATGTTATAAAATTAATAGTACATATGTATTTTCTTAGTTAAGACGAAAAATATATATACCATAGTATATATGCTACCAATACAACAAATATCAAATTTTGGGCTTAAAATCTTAAATTACATGCACTATAGGTAGAGTTCTCAAAACTCTTGCTCCCTATTTAAAAAAAAAATTTTAATAAGTACGTGTAACTATTACTCTGTTTGTCACTTTTTACCTGTTTTATTTACCTACCTATGAAGTTAAAGCAACTCTTTTTGTTTTTGTTTAATATTTTTTATTATTTTTAAATTTGATTTTTCTGTGTAATTTGAATTATAAATTAAATAACTTGAATCGAGCTTCGTCAAATGGGAAAGAGATAGCATATGTGTAATAAACATTTTGTCATGGTATCTCCAAATTTGGATTGTAACGAATTTATATTTTATTTCTATTTCCCGTAACACGTTATTATGTCATACAACATTGTAAAATTCTAAGTTTACAAATGAAGAAAAACGAATCGGGTATAAGTTTTCACTCACCCCCTTATTGAATCAATGTGTATGCATGTGTATATGCTAGAAAGTTTACAATATCAATCTACACAAATACTTTTTGTACGAATTGCATTACTATACCGTCTACTATTGTCCTAATCTCCGTAGTATGTGTAACGAACTTCGAAAACAAACATACATGAGTGCAAAAATTGTACTACTACGTACTCCTGTCTCCAGTCGACATCCACCTTTGTCTACCTAGCTAGCTTCATTATTATATTTGTATAACCCTAAAAACGTCGTACTTGCATGATTATACTCGGTACAAAAGGTACTGATACAGATCGACCTCACGATTATATTATCTTCTTGAAAATTGCCTAAGTAGCATTCTTTTCTCCCTCACATCATCAAGTCTCTTAAAGCTATGGTTCCTATATTGATGGCCTCGAGGACTAACCCCAAGTCTCGAGCATAATTTGCTCAACAAGTTCGCGTCTTCTTTGTCTCCCTCTTCTTCGTTATCATCTTCCACGTTTACCAGTAAGCTTTCCTTTTCTTTACGGTTATAGCAATGGGTCCAAGAAGGCGAGGGTTTCTCGTCCGGCCGGCCGATAATCGCCGTGGGGGAAACGGCGGTTAGGTCGGTGTCGTCGAGGGAGTCTTTGTTGGGGTCTTCGGTGTCGTCGCTGAAGGAGGAGCTGGTTGTGGAGTTGGAGCCGAAGGAGGAAGGCCAGGAGGAAGAGGAGGAGGAGGTGGAGGATGGGGAGGGCGGCGGCGGCGGCGTGGAACTGCCGAAGCCGTGGATTTCGCCGGAGATTCTTTGGGATTTCAGGCGGGCTTGTTTCAGGGCGTTGTCGTCTTGGAGGAGATTGAGGATTCTCTCGGATTTTCTCTGCATCATAAGCCCCCAGTCGATCCTGCAGGAGAATTACAGACATTTTTATGATGAATTGATGCATCATGCATGCATTCCTATACACCGATAGGTTAGTTTTCTCTGTATCACTCTTGTAAAAATTGGCATAGGTGACTGCCTAAGCTACTAGACACTAGGGGCTCCTAGGTCAAGGCAAATTGCTCTCTAATCAGTCACCTAGATGGCCACCTACCTAACCTAGGCGCCCCTAAGCTAAGACGAATAGCTCTCTAATTAGCCACCTAGGTGCCTAGGCACTAGGCGTCTCTAGGCTGAGGTGAATTGTTCGTTCTCTAGTCGGTCGCCTAGGCACTAGGCGCCCCTAAACTGAGGTAAATTGTTCTCTAGTTAGTCGCCTAGGTATCCTAGGTACTAGGCGTCCATAGGCCGATGCAAATTATTCTCTAGTCAACAGCTAGGCACTAGGCCTCTAGGCTGAAGCGAAATGTTCTCTAGCCGGCTGCCTAGACACTAGATGCCCCTAAACTAAGGCGAATTATTCTCTAGTTAGCCACCTAGGTGCCTAATCATTCTCTAGTCAAGGACTAGGCACTGGGCGTCTCTAGGTTGAGGCGAATTGTTCTCTAGTCAGCAGTCTGGGTGGCCTATCGCAGTCGAATTAGCGAGCGAACTCCCAAGAGGACTACCCTTTTAGAACCTTTTAGAAAAGGTTCTAGATTAGGCAAAGAGAGTCGAAGGCAACCTCCCAATACCAACTAAGAATAGGGGCTGGTAGTAGGAGATCCACAAGGACCTCGACTAGAAAAGAGGGGTCTAGCGCCCCAGCCTCTTCTTCCCCCAATATATGGAAAGTGATAAAATAATCGATCGAATTTGGCTGAGTTAATTCGTCCAACTCAATTGAGTTAGTCAAGTTAACTCGACCGACTTAAGATATATATATAATATAATATAATATAAAATATGGCATACACCATGCGTATGCATTATTGGTCACCGAGCTAGGCAATAGTCTACTACCCGATTAGCGCCTAGCGTTGCTGCAACCAACCATGTTTTGTATTATTCATGGGTTCTGCTATAAATTAATCAAATAAAATTAGGTAAGAAAAGTGAATATATACAGTACCCTCTTTCATCCTTATACTTGAATGATCCAAGCTCTCTAATGATTTCAACATCACAAAGAAACTCTGCTCCTAAATCTTCAGGGCCATGGATTATCAAGAACTCAAGCAACACCAAAGATTTGTACAGCTGCCTCCATTGCATCCAGTCAATTTCATCCAACCTAATCATCACACATGATGAACAGATCCACAATAAGAAAATGGGAAATGCAAATGGAACACAAAACCCTAAAAGAACAAAACATAATCACAGAAATTAAGGTTAGAAATGACCTCCTATGAAGCACATCAACAATTTTCCAATAATCTTCAGGTCCATAGGATGCATCAGCAATCATGGTCATTGTTATGTTGTCAGGGGTACCCAAATCATTGCCAGTTGCATCTTCAGCCAACCTATATAACATAGCATCATAATTAGGTCAGACTATTAGCTTGATAATCACAAAATTTCAAATTTAAGTCTCAATTGGAGTGATCTGTCGATTTTCTTGGTCTAAACTGATCAGCTATGGGCAATCTAGGCTGGCTTATCTCTCCGTGAGAGTGGCCTATTGACCTTCTTGGTTTAATTTGAGTCGGTCAACTATGAACGATCTAGGCTGGTTTATCTCCCCGTGAGAGTGGCCTATTGACTTTCTTGGTTTAATTTGAGTCTGTCAGTTATGGACAACCTAGGCTGGTTTGTTTCGTTGTGGTCCTTCGCCGATTAGGGTCACAAGGGATAGGACACACCCTCGATTAGTGACTGCGGGTTTCCACCGTCATCCAAAAACCGAATAATAATTACAATATATTCATATATAGATATAATAATTACAATATATTCATATATAGATATCAGCTAGAATGAGAGCTTACAATTCAGCTTGAGTTGCATCTGTCAAGTAGAGTCTGGCAGTTTTGTATTTGTCATGTAGAAAGCAAGATGCCTGCTTTTTTATTTTATCTAAGAACAGGTTGCCCATATCAGATGCCTAGTAATTAAGGGAAATTTCAATAATTTTAAAGTATATATATAGATACATATAAAGGAAAGATTTCAAGGTAGCCACTGCTGATGAGGAGACAATTAGGGAGAAGTGTTTGCTTGGAACATTGTATGGGTCAAATTAAAGGTATGATATAAACCAGAAAAACAACTAATGGACAATGTCATTGAGGTTGTTTGTTTAGTTTTCTTTACCACCTTTTTTGGGATTAAAAGAAAGAAGGATAAACCTGAAACTTTCAACACCCAACATGTGTAAATCAATCAGAAAATTAGGCAGAAAACAGGTTTGGTTGAGGATCATGTCAAATATTTTGTTATTTACAATGTTGTAAATTGTAATTGTACCTAGTGTATATGCAAGAGAGTTCGACTCTCCGTGTGAGGTGTTTATATATTGACCTTCTCGATTTGAGTGATCAACTATAAGCAATCTAGTGTTGGTTTAATTTACCTCCTTGAGTTGGTTAAGCAATTGACTTAATAACCATAATATAAGGTTCCATGTTCGGAGCTGCCTATTGGCCTTATCAATTTGAACTAGTCAGTTATGGACAAACTAAGTTAGTTAACCTCCTTGTGGTCTTTTGCCGACTAAGATCATAAAGTGAGTTTCATCTAGAGCACACCTTCAGCAATTTTTGTAGGCTTCTTATAACTCATGACACTGTAAAATTTTCCTTAAGAAGTAAAGATCGGAGTACAACTTTATAAAACATACAAGATAACTCATGACATTGTAAAATTTTCCTCCAACTCATTAACATGTACTATTGACTTTTGGCATTTGATTACTACTAATATATTTTTTGGTGTAACTCAGGGTTTTTACGGTAAAAAACAATGACTAATTCCTTAGATGAATTGTAGACAACTGGTTTGGAGATTTAAGGTTATTCCATACCCAAAAGTAAATGATCGATCCCTTGACGTTTGATTAAAGATGGATAAATCCCTTCCACTCAACTACACCCCCAAGTTATGACAACTAATATATGTAGCCATATAGGGGTTCAAAAAATATGAGGTCAATTATATATAAGACCATATTCTTATTTGAATCCCTATAAATATATGTGTGTATGCGTGTAATAGATCAAACGAGAACTCGCGCTATGTACGAATTTGTGCCTTTGTAATGATTATATTTTGTACTTTATATTTCATTCACATTTAAAATTTCTATTGCGCACTTTTATAATTTCAGAAATTTAAGTTTAAGTTACACTTGTAAATATCATAAAATGTCAAAAAAATCCATAGGTGCTTCTCGAGCGCTCATACTAAAACATAACCCATAACATTTCGTCTGAAAAAGTTATTTCCTAGCACAACGACGAGTCAACAATTGCACCTCCACTGAAGCTCGAACCCACTCCGATCATCCATGTGGGAGTGTTAGTCGGGACACCGAATGCCACTTGACAACAAGATCATTATTAAAAAATGACGTTTTGAGTAAAATAACCCATTTTTTTAAAGGAACAATAACTAACCGGCCGGCTAAGCAATCTAGGCGGTCAATGCCTAGTTGGCCGCCTAACCATCAATTATGATGATATGTTAGGCGGCCGATCGGCACCTAGCGCGATTTTTGCAACAATGTAAAATGCTCTGTATAACTCTGATTGATGCACTTTAGAATTCACACATGATCATGCCCCTATATATATAACTTCTTTGATAAGTTAAAAGTTATCTCCAAAGACAAGCGCATGAATAATGTAAATACTTTGTAAAGAGAAAAGAGAAATGGCACTGTAAAAAGAAAATTAGCTGAAGAACAACACAGAAAAACTATTGTGTTCTCAAAGGTAAAAGGTTTGAAATGCAGTTTCCACTATCAGCCAAGTACAATAGTTCAAAGACAAATGACAGCAAAACATTGAGACTGGTAAAAAAATGTTTTTCTCTTTTTCAACACAGATTCCTCTCTTATACAGGGGGGCAGCAGTGAATTGAAGAGAGAGCTAAGGTCTCAAATATACAAACAAATTAAAAATTTCCCTGGAGTGAGATCTTTAGCCATTTTTCTGGTGAATTTACAAGGCAGTTAAAAGTGAAGAATTATGGGGATGGAGAAGGTAAAATGGCAAACACGACAGCAACAGCTAGCGTCGGGGTTTTTACGGTTTAAACAATGATGTGAACGTAAAATGTGGAGTGACCATTTCGAGTTTTTGATGGTTATTTATTTCCTTCTTCCCGTGCCGATGGTGAGAAGCTCAAAGCTTCTGAGCGTGTCGTCACGACCGCCTCTCGTGGCAGAAGTTCGGGTGAAAGACGATGATTTGGACTCGACCCCGGGCTGTAATCTTTGAGTCGAAGATAGACGCCCGCTGCTTGAGCCCAGGCGTCCAGTGCGACTGTCAGTGGGCTCGCCCGAGGAGCTTGGCCTGCTGCTTGACATCACCGCCCTCCTCGAGGCGCTAACAGTCCGAGAAACGCGTCCTCTTTCGGAATCAGCATGCTGAGGAGAAAAAGGGCAGAATAGAATTTGGGAACTTAATAAACTAATGGCAACTACAAAGATTGAAAAGAAAAAATAAACTAATTAATGCCACTCACTGCTTCTTTGGATGACGGGATATCCTCGGAAGTTCTGTGCCTCGAATGATCACCGTGCAAACCAGTACCAGAGCTATTCCTTCTAGCAAACGCCTCCACACCACCAGAAAACCTATCCCGGGCTTCTTGCCTCACTATTCGAGAAAATTATGTTAAGGTCTTGGAGTTGTATTCAAAACATGATTCAAAATTTACCTAATTAAACCCTTCCAACAACCTTCATTCCGAAAAGGAAAATGAAACGTGTAAGCAAAAGGACCTACAATTCCTTTTTTTTTTTGGTGACGAAGGAAACCCGTAACCACTACCTGAGCGTGTGCACTGGGTAAACCCCGCCTTGTGACCCTAGTCAGCAAAGGACCACAGGGAGGTAAACCAGCCTCAGTTGCCCATAGCGGCTCAAACTAAGAAGGCCAATAGACCGCTCTTACTAGGAGTTGAACTTGGAACCTGATGATTACCAAGCTAACAGCCTAACCGACTTGGTTGGTGTTGCCCCCTTCTTCCTTATTTTTTGGGTGCGTGGGTGGTGGGGTGGTGAGTTGAATGCTCGACAACGACAAAAATATGAACTATAAAAACTAAAAAGTGAAGCAAGATCAGAACAATACCCGGGGTCTTTTCTGCTCTTTCAGCAGATGGTCCTCCTGGGTTCAAAGATAATCTCCCTATAGGTTGCTGAAAACAAATGGTAAAGTAAGAGATAACACAGATTTTATTACTTTTTTTTTCTGATTAATAGGAGGCGCTTTAGAATGCATAGAGCAAGCAGAGATATAGATATAGCAAATAAAGACATACTCGCGCTCTAGAACTGGAACCGATCTGTGGATATTTCAAAATAGTCCAATCAAAAACATAGTCAAACTGATAGCCTGCACCAACGAAAAAAATTGTTAAAAATATGTAAGACAAAATCGAACCCAAGTTACTTCATGGAGAAATACAAATAGTATAGTGTATAGCATAGGAAAAGAACTTCATTTCAATGATTGCGGTCGTGATTTTAAGAACAAACTTACCTTCTCTAATGAAAAGGTCGCGGAAGAGTCTCTTCAGGTATGAGTAGTCCGGTTTGTCATCAAACCTCAATGATCGGCAATAATGAAAATACGAGATGAATTCGGATGGATAAGATTTGCAAAGCACCTGTGTATAGGTCAACGGATAGGTATTCAATAGCGTTAATTACTTGATCGTGTAGAGCAACAGCAACGGTTAGGTAGCACAAAATCACAAATCGAGGGGACAAGGGCATTGAGATTGGAGAACAAAGTTATTGCCCGATTATTGAACCTACCTCAATAGGGGTAAGCATTTTCTTCTCGCTGATCTTGTCGTATTTCTGCTTCTTAGTGCCCGCTTTCAGCCCTTGCCAGGGAAGGCTGTGATACGAGGAATCAAATATGAGAGATTGTAAAGTAAAATCACTAAAAAGAAGAAACAAAGCTAAAACGATAGCTGTTTTCACAAACCTTCCCCTCAAGAAATACATTAGCACATAGCCAAGAGACTCCAGATCGTCTCTTCTGCTTTGCTCTGCAAGCGGGAAAAAGAAACGCAATTACAAAAATGGAAAGCAGGCAAATACAAATAAACGGGAAAAAAACTAATATCTTCACCTACCAATTCCACGATGGGTGTTAACACTAGCATAACGAGCTGTGCCCGTTAAGTTCTTGTTTTCCCTGCACCGGAACCAAATGAATAAAAACAATTTCAAGTGTCACATTCCACATTGAATAACCAAGACGGGACTCGGGAGTCATGCTAGACCATTAATACCACATCTCGAACCCTTCCTCTAGAAAACTAATTATCTTTCATCAAACACCGTCAACCACTTCAAAGCATTAATATAGAGAAAAAAAATAGCATATAACAAGTGTTACCTGTATGGTATGTGCTTATGAGTTTGCAGATCTCTATACTTTTTGGCAAGACCATAGTCGATAATATATACCTGTGACAAAGCAAAAACATTTTGTAAAGGAACAGTCCTAAACCGATTAAGAAGGCATTTGAATTTTGAAGAGCAGACCTGATTTGCCTTGCGTCCTAAACCCATTAAGAAGTTGTCAGGCTTTATATCACGGTGAAGAAATCCTCTCGAGTGCATATACTCGACCCTATTAAGCTGCAAATAACAATAATCACTGAACACGCCACATAAATCACGCCACCTCCATTATATGGCCATGGTATACTTACTAATTGATCTGCAAGCATTAGAACGGTTTTCAAGGTGAACTTCCTATTGCAGTAGTTGAACAAGTCTTCCAGGCTCGGCCCAAGCAGGTCAATAACCATGGCATTGTATTCTCCTTCGACTCCAAACCACTTGAGATGGGGAATTCCAGCTTAAAGAAAAGAAAAAAGGTATCACATTCATGAACACCGAACACCTGAAATACATAACTATTTTGAAGATATTGAAAACAAGAATACGTGTACTTACTTCCACCCTGTAGAAGCATATAGAGCTTTGATTCATAATGAAGCTGAGGGTGCTTAGTTTTAACTGGTTCCTGGGGAGCTAGAAAATTAGATTCTAGACAACATTTGAATTTGCTAAATTTATAAAGAAAAAATATGTTCAACACTCAACAGAGACAAGCCATAGCATCTGAAATGTGGAAAAGTTTATTCAAAAATCAAAATAGTTTCTGATATTTAAGAAAATAGACATCCTAATTCCAGAAAACTTAATCAAGTCCTGTTAAACAATGTACCTTATGTTCTTAATGAAACAAAAGGAGAAACCCTTCCCTACTATTACTTAATCATTCTAGACACTTATGTACAAAATACTAGCATCAAAACACATCTACCAGCAAACTAACACCAAAAAGACACTATTTTTTTCCATCAAGATGTGATCTTTGACAAGACAAATATGAAGTTCTTTAAACTACAATTAGAGCAATCCATTATCCATTTAATCCACATTTGTACAATGAAACTTTAGCTGCAATTAAACCCCACTCACCAGCTTCACAGCAACTTCATCTCCAGTTTGCACATTAACTCCTGCAACAAAATCACATTTTGATAGAACACCACAAATACCCAGTCAATCTTACAATCCAAAATCAACTTGAAGTAGAGAACAGTCATAGAGATTACCCAAGTAAAGCTCCCCAAAAGATCCACCACCAATCTTCCGGCCCAGCTTGAACTTTCCACCGATCACATGATCCATACTCAAATTCCCAAACACAAAAAACTCAACCTTTCCAACAAAGAAAATCTAAAATCCACCAAAGATTCAACCTTTTCAAATTTCCCCCTCAACCCAATTTCACATTACACCAAAAACACCATCAAAAGCACAAATCTTGTAACTACCCCCAGATCCAGAAAAAAGTCCAACTATCAAAAAATTATGCCAGATTGCCAGGTATAGCCCAAACCCCTACTTTTCCTCCTCAAACAAAACAGATATTCCAAAAAACAACCTTAATTCAAATACCAATTATCGATACTTGAAGCAAATGTTTAAAAAAAAAAATATCTATCTACACTCCCACCCCGGATAAAAATACTAAAGCCTCCCTCTTTACGAGGATAAAAAAATACGGCAAATGAAAAGATAGATCAAGAAAATTATTGAAAGAGGCCCCAGAAATATGCCATCACCGATAGATAGCACAAATCTGGGTCTACAGGAGGCTGGAAATGAGAAGGGGAGTTGGGTTATCCATGGAGGAAGAAAGGATGAGAATTATAAAAGGGGAAAAAAAAAAATATTTCTCCGCAATATTAGTAAAATATATGAGTATAGAGAGAGATGGAGCGAGAAACAAGGCTAGAGAGAGAATCTATGGAGTAGAAATCCGCGGGGCATCGAGACTGGCAGGATTTTGTGTAAGAGATAGACAAGTTCCGCGGATGAGAATGAAATGGGGATGACACAAAGGTAAAAGGGCAGGAGTAGTGTGTACCTGTTCTTGGGTTGTCCGTTTTGCCCTCCTCCTTCCTTTGTTGGTCCTAATTATATAGGGTCCTTTTGGTAATTTCACCCTTTTTTGGACAAATAAAATAAAAATGGATGTTAATTTTTGCATTTTTTTTTTTAAATTTTCCAAAAGTGCTTTTAGACAAGGTCCACAAAAAAATTGTAATTTTTAGTTGTAAAATAGAGCAAGAGAGTTATAATTGTGTTTCTTGAAAAATTATAAAATTGATATTACAATCATCAAATAAAAGGACTTATATCCGCGGTATTGGAACAATTCAGCCTAATCTTGATATACACAAAATTCTCTTAAGCAAAGTTGCAGATGGCGTTAGGCATTAAACAAGCGACTAGAGCATCTAACATCTAGGGCACCTAAGTGGCCGAGTAAATAATAATAATGATGATGACGATGGAGGAGGAGTAGGAGGAGGAGAAGCCACCCTAAATCCAAAAAAAAAAAAAAAAACACTCGACCAAGTTAGGCACTTAGTGGCTGGTTGTCTAAGTCGGGCGCCTAGTGGACCCACCGACTAAAAAGCGCCTAGGGGCGAGATCTCTTCGGTCTAGAGGCGCATATGCCAATTTTTACAACACTACTCATATGAAAGTTACTCTAAATGGAATCTGACTAACGCTCTTAAGAGAATTATCCTTAAATAAAATTGACTAACGCTCTTAAGAGAATTATCCTCAAATAAAATTCAACGAAAGTTTGATTAAATTAATTTTATCATGCAATGCATAAATACTAATACAATATACAAATTAAAATTTTCATTTTCCCTTTATGTCGTTTCTTTTCTTCTTCTTGGCTTCAATTCCAATTTGACATCAACATTAATGAGTTGCTATCAAATATGACATAGAAACAAAACATTTACCTAATTTAGACAATTGTGATCACAATATATTCAGTATATTATAAGCATCATATTTATATCTAATCCTAACTTACGACACATTTACAAAATTACCTTTGTACCGTATCGCGGCTTTCGCGAGGCCAGGCGTTGCCCTACATCTCGACCTACTCATCAAACCCAACTCAATAGTGAACCTTCAACTATCTATTACCGTTCTTGATTTGAACCAATCAACTATAAATAATCGAAGCTATTTTATTTCATTGTGGTCATTTTTTTGTTAAGATAATAATGTAAATTTTACGCATATATAATACACCTTCAAGTAACATACTATGAGCTCTCTTATAAATCACAGTGTTCTCGCTTTATTCCACTACATTTCTATCTCTTTATCATCTTCCAATAACATATGAGACATATATAAATAAATTATATTTGTACATGGGAGGTGGGTTAGATTCCATATCAGTATGTAATAGTAAAATCACATGATGACAAAGATATATGTTATGATCAATGTATTTTGTAATATTGCTGCAAGTACATAAGCTTATCCTTATCATTAACCAAGTCCTTTTCTCCAATTAATAAAGTTTAAAAGTTAATTGATTGATTGCAAAGCTAATCTATCTCTTATAGTTATTGGCAGCCAAACATGCAATGCACTCCATACAAAAAAAGTCTTGACCCAATATTCAAACTTTCCCAATCTTGTTTGGTGAGCTAATTCCTTTCATATGTGTTTGTTTTTAGATTTTGTGGCACAAACAACAAATACATTTCTTTGTATATATTACTTAGTGACAAGAGAAATTTACAGTTATATTTGAGGGTGTGAACTAGTAAATCTCGCTCAATTTCTAGCCCACGAATCATACATGAGATGTAAATCACACTAAGAAGATCATGTGTGATGAACTTAACCAAGAGGGTATTGGAAAATATCAAACTCGTAACTTAACTTTCTGGTATAAGAGTCATGTTTTACCTATTCAGCATCATTTTCGGACTCCACCTATAATAAATAAATTGTAAGACGATGATGACCTCTGACCGGAAGCATCGTTTTGTCTTTCTGGCCTGCCTAACCCTTGGCTGGCTGGTGAAAGGGGACCAAACATATTTCTTTAATTTACATTTTTCAATTTTCTGTCTTTATGAAAAGACTTCTTCTTTTTTTTTTTTTCGGGATTAATAATGTTTGGATAAATTATCTAAGCTATTTTCTTGTATAATTATTAATTTTTAATTAAATATAAATTTTAAAATTTTAGGGGACAAACCAGCCAAGCCAGTGTCATCATCCACTTTATAAGTAGACTATTGACGTAAGATACGTTCTTAAATCTTAATATACTTAAAGTTATATTTTTAATACACTAAAAATTTATTTTTTGAAAGTACATTATTTGATATATACTACCAAATAACGAGTGTTAAGTACTTAAATAATATATTTAGTATATTAAAAATAAATATTATTCATAATTCACAGTATAATTTGATGGGCGTCCTTATGGGACTTCGTTCTACCAGCCCGCTTTGACTGATTAATAGTAAATCTTGTTTTAAAAAAATGATTTATTTAAAATTAATATAGTTTCCTTACGTCTTCAACTACGTAATTTCCAATAAATATAAAAGTATATATGCAGTTGACACCATAATTAATGAATAAAATCAGAGTAGAAATGGAAGGGAAAGTCCATGCAGATGTTGTCTGCTCCTACGTCTACAACGTTGCTATCTCTCACACCTACGCCAGCAAATAAGATCACGCTACGTGTTGACTATTTTTAACAATTTCTCATTTCTATCTCATGGGGTATTACAATGATAGGTTTTAGGAGCCAATCAATCTAAAGAGGTTGATTATTAGGTGTAAATGTTTAATTTGAGATGATAAATGGGACCGGTAGGGTTATATCACCTCACTCCTATGTAATAACGCGGAAATCGGACATGATCATATATAAATTGCATCAAGAAAATCTCGAGTCTATTGATGTAGTAAATACGGAGATTTCTACGGATTTGTATCGGGCTGAGGTTGATTTTGGTTCGATTCATTTCCTCAGTCTACTTATTGGTTTAAGTCTTTTAGCTCGGTTCACGTAAGAGTGAGTCAGAGGTTCCCAGACTAAATGCTTGTGTGCCAAAGATGATAAAAGTCTCATCCTTCTTGCAATTAATGAGGTATTTATAGGAGTGATGAGGGAACATGTATCCGTCTCTCGGCATGCATGGCACGTGGACCGCATGCACAAGGCTAGGTCGTGGCCATCAGCGGCCCGTACACGTACGTGTTCTAAGATTCCTGACTTCCTTGGGTGTCCCGTTGTCATATTCGGTTGGAGGAATTAGCATGGGGCGCAGTATCACCGGTTGGTATAGTAGCTCGGCCCAACCTAATGTGATCGGGGCAAAAACTAGTGGTAAGCTCTTTCGCTTGGTTGTCCAACGCTTTGCTCGGTCCAGATTTTGGTGGAGAAGGTGAACAGTTTAGGTCGGTGATGATCATATCAGGTTCTATCATATACCCACCAAGTGTAGACTTAGGTCGCGTAAGGGATAATCCCTATCACTTTTGAACTTGTGACCTTCATGTACAACAATTATGATCTATCCACTTAATCACCCATTTTGAGGCAAGAGTCTGTATTTTAATTTTATGGTGACGTGACTAGGTTAGGTGGATAAAGAATGTGAATGAAATTATACTAGTCCTTATGAGCCATGCAAGAGTTATTTTCTTTTTTTGTTAGCACATGTTTTTCGATTTTGTTGGATTATATGGGTCCGTATTCTAATTTCATGAAAGTGTGACTTGTTTAGGTGAATAGAGAATCTATTATTGTATGATTAGAGGATCTTCGAATTGAATGCCGACCTGTACGTGGACGATTACCTTCCTTATATAAATAAGGTTAAGGTATTTGGTTTCACATTATACAAAATTGTATAATATTTCACATTTTTTGCAATGTCATAAGTTGGGAATAATGTTGTTTCAAATTTGACCGATAGCACCATTTATGAATTTTAAAATAATGTTCATCACATGATTAATGCATATACATCATTTATTACAGTTGGAATACATATTCACCACAAAATTCAAACTAGTTAAATAATTGTCTATGCGAGCCAAATTTCACTGTAACAATTGATAGCTGTCTGTTGACTAATTTAATTATAGAGGATTTTGCATATGTGATATTGTCCTTATCAAAATCTCATTTATAACAACTATTTTATAATTATATTTAAGAACTATGGTGACTTTCTTATCCTATGAAAAAACAAGTTGAACCCACAGTGTTCAATTCTTACTCGGGAGAATACACGACTCAGATTTTTAACCTTAGAGTTAATTGCATTATCAATTCACTTATGTAGGACAGAGAGGAAGGAATATTGGGGTGTCAATTGAGTTGGACGAATTCATCCCCTGTTCAATTTGAGACGTAAGACAAAGAGTAAGGAGTGTTGGGTGTCAATCAAGTTGGACGAATTCAGTCCCGGCTCGATTTGAGACGTAGGACAGAGACGGAGGAGTGTTGGGTGTCGATTAGGTTAGACGAGTTCAGCCCTGCTGATTCGAGATGCGGTGATGTAACTTACTATGGAAGAATGTGATTTTAAGTAAAATATGACAACTAGATAGCTAAAACAACTCTGATTGAGCGTGTTTGACTTACATCAGTCACAGGATGGTGACTTACTCTGAAGTAAGCATAATGCAACGCTGAAATCCATCAAGAAAAATGGGGGAAAAAAAAAACTACACCTTGGGGAAAAAAAAATGTTATTTGCACTTCAAGAATAATAATTTACACAAGATGAAGAAGCAAAAGAAGCAAGGCAAATATAGAGCCCTTTTCTTCCCTCAAATACTTACACTTCAAAGATCATCAGAACTGGAGCATCACAACACAAACTATATAACTTTCAGGAATAAGATCAGACTGTATAATGTTGTTTCTGTATGATGGATTCACTATGGTTTTGACTGACACTGTCAGCATATCAGAGATGCCCCGATTCCTCGCGCTTCGAGACTTCTAACTGCGGAGGCAACAGATTAAGGAAACTTCCCTGGTTTTGTTGGACAGAACCGGAATCAGAATCTTCCTCTGCAACCATGTAAAAGCGACATCTTAGGATGTTTTCTTGCCAACAGTCTACTAGTGTGATAACATAATGGTTAAAATATGGTGTGATTATATGAAACGGAACGCTAAATTCCTTACAAACTAAATGATGGTGTACGAGGATTAAGTGATTAACGGAAGTCACATGACAGTAAATGATCAACTATAATAACCAGTGTTGTAAAAATCGGCCTAAGCAGCCATCTAGGTGCCCCTAGGACGAGGGGATTTCACCCCTAGACGCCTTTTAGTGAGCCGGCCGACTAGGCGCCCGACTCGGTCAACTCCGCGCCGAGTTTTTTTTTTTTTTTTTTTTTTTTTTTTTTTTTTAGGGTTTAGGGCGGCTACACCTTATTATTATTACGGAGTATTATTTTACTGGGCAGCCTAGGCACCCCAGCTGCCCGACTAGCGCCTAGCGCCTTCTGCAACCTTGATAATTTACATTGAACAAAGGGTGAATTTATGTAGGAGAAAGTTGTTTAAAGAAATCGTACTGAAAAGGGCCTTCACAGTTGGCCGTTTAGGTCTAGTGCTCTTCTTCTTCAGGTCGGCTGAAAACAAAAACGAGAAGATCAATCCATTTTCATGTGTGTACAAATTAGAAGTTAGTGAAGGGAAAAGAGAAGGGATGGGATCTCCCCAGGCAAATCGATAGATCATTTTTATATGGGAATATGACAGAATGAGTGACGTACCAATTCCAGGAACTTCGTTCTCGTTCACAATCTCAAAGTTTTTGTATGTATAACCCATAAAATTGACGTCCTTGGAAGAGAGCATCTGAAGCAAGAAAAGGGACAGTCGAAAAAGTAAGGACCACCTTAAACATCGGAAAGAAGTTGCAAAAGTAATGTCATAATTTACACGATGATAACCAGACTTATGCTATGTTTTCGGTGGCAACAAACTAGGTTGCTTGGCAGATTCTTATCGAATAAACAGTTTTAGCAAAAATATTGATTCCTCTTAGGCATACTAACCTTCCTCCATGGACCCGATTTCATTGCCGTTGGAATTTGATTATCAGTCTGAAAGCAAACCAGACACGAGTCAATAAGCACATTACTGAACGATTAAAATCAAAACATTAATGAACAAAACCAAAGGTCAGCAACACCGGGACTTATCGACCTCTTCAAACTTCTCGAAATTTTGAGTGTCCAACTCATCATTAACTTCTGGAATAAATGCAGCTTTCATTTGATACAACTTATCCCACTCGATACCTGTGAACCACGGGTGAGCCTGAAAAATAGAGATCAATAGGAAGATACCTAAATCTCTGATCTTTTCAAGTGTAAAGAATACTTCAAAACCGATAAAGCTCCGTATGTTTTTATCAAAATACCTTAATTTCATGAGCACCTTTTGTCCCAAGTCTTTGCTCAACATTGCATAGAAGCCGGCGAATAAGATCGTGAGCTTCGGGTGATAGTTTTGCCTCTTCTGGAAATTTTAAATGCGTTCGCCAGTTTACAATCTGCAGCAATGAGACAGATATGACTTACCTGCTTAGGACTGAAAACGGAAATTTGAAGTCAAAGCCTAGAAGATTTATTGCAAACGGAGTTTTCCACTAAAAATAAATAACCGGGTAATGCAAAAAAAGACATATTGGAATATAATTAAATGATTCTGAACTACGTCATTGCCGCTGTAGAGAAAAGGCAAATGGGCCGATTCTGATTTTTTACCTTTCTACAAGTAGACATAGGTTCATCTGAATAGAAAGGAGGATATCCCACCAGCATTTCATACATAATTGCACCGAGTGACCACCTGAGAAATCCAGAATAATGTATTTCAGAAGAATAGAAGTTTTTTTGTACAAAGAGTAAAGAGAACATATCCAAGATACAGACCAGTCGCATTCCATTCCATATCCCTTCTTTAATAAAACCTCAGGCGCAATATAATCAGGTGTTCCAACAGTGGAATAAGCCTACACCGTAAAAGTTGTTACTTCATAAGAGATTTCTACAAGATCCTAGCTAATCATTAATAAATGCAAAGCGAAATAAGTCCATAAGAGATTGTGGGCAAGGACGTAGAATCGAGTCCTGACAGCCGCAGTGTGGGAGTTACACCCAATGTGGTAGGCTCCTTGTGGGCACCAAGCACTATTCCTCCCACCTAATGGGCTGCTGAGTCACTGTGAGTCTGTGATTTACCGCCTCCACAAGTCCTATCGGGCCGGGGTGTGGGGCCAGGCGAGGGATTTCGGCTTTTGTGGGTAAGTTCTAGGGGAGCTTCGGCCACAATAAAGAGAGAACAATTTCAAGAAACCCAAAACTCTCGTGTGAGACATGGCCTAGAAGTGAATAGTGTAGTAAGAAGCTCACAAGCATTCTCCGGTTCTTCTGCCAATGCTGCAGTTGCTCTTGCTGAGTGCGCTTCGGAGGGGCAGGGCGCCCGTCACTTTGAAGGGCACCGCTATAATTATTTCCTGCTGTAAAATCTTTTTCATGAAGATTGCTGCAGTCTAACGGTTTACATAATCCAAAATCAGACAATTTCATGTGCCCATTTCTATCAAGAAGCAAGTTATCAGGCTTTATATCTCTGCAAAATTATGAAAAGAAAAACATATCAATAACTCCTCTTCAAACACAGTAAATTATATCCGATGAACAACAGAAATTTCTATCCACCTGTGAATATAGTTGTGCTTATGGATAGATTCGATAGCAAGCACCGTTTCCCCCACATAAAATCTCGCCTCGTCTTCAGTTAAGGTATCCTTACGCATCAGCAAAGTCATCATGTCTCCTCCGGGAAGGTATTCCATTATTAGATAAAGATATTCCTCGTCTTGGAAAGAACAGTATAGCTTGACAATGCAATTGCTGTCAACCTCCGCAAGTAGATTTCTTTCTGCCTTGACATGTTCGACCTGGAAAAGGCGAGGGGTGGCAAGCCAAAATAAGCATAGACCAAGAAAACCTCCATACAGCCATTTAGAAAGCAAAATATAATTTCACCTGGCCTCTACGAAGCATTTCAGATTTCTTAAGCTTTTTCATGGCATAGACATGGCTAGTTGCCTTTTCCCTGCATATTCTAACCTGAAATACATTACACATGAAACATAAAAAATAATGCCACTTGTTGAAAAACAAAGGATTGTGTCTGTTTATGAATATATGGCATATATATGTGCGATGTTTCTTCATTAGAAACATAGAATTATAGAAATATATTGTTAACCTTTCAGTATTATAATACATTTTCTAATTCTTTGATTCTTCATTTTTGCTTCCACCAAACTGGCAGGTGGTTGTTATTCTCCACCCGCCAAGCCTTTCGATCTTTCAAATTCAGCGCGCTTAAAGGTATCTGCAGGCTAGATATGACAGCCTTGGAAGGAGGGGACCGACAAATTTTAAATGTACATTCGTATTTCCATTTTGCTAAGCTGATAGCAGTTCTAAAATAGAGATAGGTCATACCTCGCCAAATGCACCCTTTCCTATCATAGTCAGTGGCTCAAAATCATCAGCGCCCATTTTATGCCTTTGACGGCGCATGAATTCTGTCTCTTTTTTCTCAAGGTACTTCAGAATATTGTTTTGCTCTTCCTCGGAAACCTCAGCATCAGCCAGTTTCTTTTCCAGCACGTTACGCCTGCACCAAAATACAAATATATAATGCATCCCCTTTATTTTCCTAATTTTCTGAAAAATTTCGAAGTCCTTAGCCACCGTTGTATTTCCAACTAGTAAAATCTCAAGCTTTCGTGCAGAATCATTGCTACATTGGAAATGCATCAACATTTTTCGTCACATTCTGGGAGCTATAGCGTCTCACCGTCTAATCAAATGTAAGATTGTAAAGGCAACAAAAAACTATGAATACAAGAGTTTCAGATCACCGGGTCTTCACTTCCATACCGGGATAAGTCCTAAGTAATCATTAAATTTGAGAACATTTAAAATTCACTCGAATCCATCATTCATAAGTCCTAAAGTTGTGTTCTACCTGTCTATCCCACTATGTCCAGCTAGTATTGCCAAACAAGATATAAGTTGAAGTTCACCTATGTAAAGTAGGAATGAAAATTATTGCTATTCTAATTTCGAACGAAACCTAATTCGATTGAGAAATCAAAATGAAATAGCGATTGATCACTTAGCGAATTAAGATACTAGAAATGTTACGTTAACAATGGCAAAGACAACACGAAATGATTACTAAAAATACTAAGCCGAAAGATAATAAATTAAGATGTGACAAAGACTACCGAGAGTACAATGGACGGATGACTAGAATCATACCGTTCCCTACGCTCCTGCAGACTCTTCATTTGCTCCTTGTAATGCTTTTCGATATACTGCTTTGCAGCAGCAACCTTTTGCTTAGTGGCACTCGATGGCGCTTCATCGTTGGCAGCCGGTTTCTGGCCTTCCTTCCCATTACTAGCGGTTTCCTTCTTCTTCGAAGGCTTCGGCTTTTCTTTGAGACTAAACTTACTAAACCAGCGCTTTGCAACCTCCATCCAACCAAACCTTATCCTCAATTTAGACGGATAATCGTAAAGCCAAATGCTACAAATCTACAATCCAAAATCTTTGCTTTCCTTCCAAACCAAGCATCCCATACATCAATTTAAATTCCACTAATGCCAAATCTGAACTCTGTGCTTAAGAAACATAAAAAACCTTCAATCAACATATGGCAATGGCAATCCCAGCTTCTCTTTCCAAATGCAGCATCAGATTACTTAACTATATATACACTTATATATGCCAATATTGTGTGTGCATATATATAAGTAATATAAAATACAGAAAATACAATTTGCAGAACAAAATTTCAATAATCTGTTAAGGAGGACCCAAAAAAGCAACCAAAGTTGGATCCAAACCACACGGAATCTCAATCAAATGGGATAAGAAATCAACCCAAAGAATCAAAATGCAAACTTTACGCGAAATCTCAATCAATTCCAAGTTAATTCTTACTCAAAACAGAAGAAAAAATCACCAGAATTGAGATGCGCTTTGGGATGAAGTCTTGAATCAATCGAATCGGCGGAGAGCAAGGAAAGGGAAAGCAGATATATACCGAGTTAACTCAGTAAAGCACTAGTTCAGTTACTTCTGTTCAAATACAGTTCTGAATTTTTGAAAAAACCCAAAAGATAAAAAAAGCAGAGAGAGAGAGAGAGAGAGAGAGAGGGATAGAGAGAGTGAAAGTGTGTTTGGTTGGAGAAGAAGACCATTTTATCGTGGGGGGGCCTGTGGTGGCATCAATTCACCATAAACACACACACATCACGCCTACTGCGTGAGAGAGAGAGGGGAATTTTTTATTTTTATTTTTATTTTTTTTCTTTTTCGGCCATCGTTTCAAAGGTTGAATGACTATTCCGGAGGTCCTAAGAAACGTAAAAATTTCGACTTTGAACACTAAACAGAAGAAATCAGATGCTTACCCAGAGATCGCCATTGAAGCCTCGATATCTCGCGGGGAAATTAATGTCGCCGGAAATGGAATCTACGAGTGGATCCAATGAAAAACGGCGCAGTCAATCTCAGTGCGCACGTATCTGACCAGATGCGTTGTGTACGGACATGGAGGTATGTGGCGAACTCCATTTATAACTTCTTTTTTTTTAATACTTCGTATTTTCGTAATGAGTTAATTCCTTTTTTAGTCCTAGACTTATTAGGCGTTTGACAATTATAGTCCTCCATAATTTTTTTTGCCAGATTGTAGCCACGCTTATTGGTCGTTAGACACTTTTAGTCCTCCGTCACATGTGCTGTTAGTTGGCCGTGAAAGTGAAGGGCATTTATGTCTTTTTATGTGTTCTTCTTCTAAGCCTAGCAATTTTTGGTTACAAACGCCCAGGAAATTCTCTTCAATGTCGAGTCCCTCACAATTCTTGGCCGTGTTCTCGTCCTTTCCTTTGGAGGAGGATGCTGCCGCCGTGGCCGCGGCTATTGCGGCCACCGAAGCAGCCACTCCGGCCACGGAAACTACGACGAGGAGCTGAGCGTTTTGCGCCTTGCTCTCTTCTTTCTTCTCCTCTCTCCTCTTCTTCGACCATCTCCCCACTGTCTTACCGCCTGCTGGGGTGCCTGCTCCGTCGCTGCCGCCGCCGCCATATCCTCCCCTTATATTTGTGAATAATGGCTGAAGAGTGTTGTTTGCTTGCAAGTACTACACAAATCCATGTTCCCAACTCAGTGCATATGCATATTATCCATGTCAATTTCATTTCTTTCCAATAGATCAAACGTGTATTGACCTCCGCCCTACACTTTCATTGTGATAATTCTGATGTACATTATATTATTTTTTGGAGAACAGATCTAACATATCTACAGATCTATCTTATTTTAGTTATTTTTTTTTCTCAAAAAATTCAGCCAATAATTGGTAAGAGCATAAAGAGTAATATTATGCGGAGTACTATATATAGGAACAGTGATAGATTTGTCATCGTCAATGCTTGCTAAGCAGATCAAAAGATGGGTGATAAAACAGGGACATTAAAGCATCGGCATTGGGTCGACGGCGTCGGCATTGTGGGATGGAGAGGATCAGAAGCCGACCGACGACGACAACGACGACGCAGAGGCTCTCCTTGCAGTCACGGTCACATTTCGTTGGACTGGTGGGAGGAGGCGGTGGAGAAGGAGACGAAGAGAGAAGACGATGTGTGTCCTTGGAAGGGATTGGCGGTCAAATACCACCATTGACTAGGCTTAGAAGAAGAACAAATAAAAAGACATAAAGGCCCTTCACTTTCACGGTCAACTAACAGCACATGTGACGGAGGACTAAAAGTGTCCAACGACCAATAAACGTGGCTACAATCTGGCAAAAAAAATTATGGAGGACTATAACTGTCAAACGCCTAATAAGTCTAGGACTAAAAAAGGAATTAACTCTTTCGTAATCTCAATTTTGTTCAACTAATTCTAAACCCACAGAATCTCGCATATAGAATCACTGTAAAGATAAACCATGAGTAGTACGATTAACCAGCCAGTGAAATTATTAGTCTTTATGTGCGTACAATTGGTCAAATCTATTCATGTGTTTTAGTGGGATTCGAACTGCTACACGGCTGCCTCCTGTCGTGACTTCAAGTCAGAAAACATATCATTAAACTAAGTCACGTGGGGCAACTCTCTTTTTTTCTTGGACGGAATGACGGATATACTAAACTAATGACAAATTTTAGTCGACTAGGCAAGAGAATAATGTGTGTAATATGCTCGAGTGAATAAATGTTAGCAAGAATTGAACAAGTGATCTTATGTACGAGAATTATGCTTTATTCACACGATAACCCCTTTTGAGACAAGTTCTATTTGTTTAAGTTATAATAATCATTATCATATGATGGACAACTAAATTATCGTAACGTATCTTTTCATGACCTTGTTCAGTCAGAATGTGAGGTACTAAGATCTAATCAAAGAATTTTACCTTTCACGAATAAGATTTAAATTATGAAAATTTCTTTACTTGCATTAAATTTCTTTTGAATTTCATGCGACGAAAATTTGAGGGAGTAGACTTTACTTACTATTCCATAAAGTCACTTGTTTAGGTAACCACTATTTAATGCTCAAATGCAACTACTCAGGTTCCACTACTTGAATGCTAGTGTTGAAAAAAAAATTGTAAATTAATAAGGTCACAAGGTGAGTTTCATCTATAATGCACATTCAGATGACAACATATTAACTTTGTGTTGGTGGTGAATAAGTTGGCATACCTATATATATATATATATATATATATATATATATATATATATATCAGAATAAAATGGATCACGACCTTAAGTTTGAGCACTCAAACAAAAGGCCCGGCGAACTAGAACAACAAACGAGCACTTCGTTCTTTTTATGGAAGTGTTGGCAGAATTTTTTTCGTAGGAAAACGATTTTGAGAGAGAGAGAGAGAGGGAGGGAGAGAGAAAAAAAAAAGATTTTGAGAGTTCAAAATTAGCAACAAAAAAAATTCTACCCAACACGGCGGGAAATTATGGTTTTTTCCGACCTCATTTCCGACCACCCAAAAAAATGGTCGCAAAAAGTGACTTTTTTTCATTTTTCATTTCCGACCGCAACACACGTTTTTATAGGAGAAGAAAAATTTATTAGCATTAAACAATGGCACTAACATTTGAAATAATTTTAGATATGTAACCCCCATAACAACTTTTAATATGAAATTCAACATGACTGTTATGATCGTTAGTTCTCTGAAATTAAATTAGAACTAACTCGAAATTAATTCTTACGAATCAGAATTAAGTCAATTAACACTGTCCAGAACAGTACTCCGAAGAGTACTTCAAACAGTACCCACGAATGATTGTCATTTTATGCAAAATAAAATCCAACACATTTAAAAAAAAATCAAAGGTTTTGTCTATAAAATTTAAAATTCACTAACATTATAGTAAGGAATAAATAATTTTCATCCAATATAATTTTTTCCATGTGCTTGGTGGAGTAGGCCGGAAAGAACAAAGTAAATGCAGTTAAATAAAACATGGTCAAGTAACAATCTAAATAATCATATATTAAAAGCGGTTTGATCCCATTTGATGAAGCCTCCACCACTCTCGAATCAATTACTTATTCTTAGTTACGTACGTCGCCATTTAAAATTTTCAACACTTTGTTCAATCATTCAAAAATTATACAGAAATATTCGAAAATGTTAACTCTTTTTAAAGCAGTTAAATATTCGTATATCAAACGTGAATTGAATATCATATCATATGAAAAAAAAAAAACAAACAAACAAAGGATTTGATAAAATACTCCCAATTTGAAAGTCAAGGGGTTATTGACCTTTTAATTTATTGCGATAAAATGCGATTATAAGTGAAAGTTGAATTCAAGTAAACGACACATATGTGCGACAAAGAGGAAAGCAAAAGAAACCGTAGATGTTGAAGACAATATCGTACAAACTCGGTTGCTGAGCTGTAACACAAAGCCATCAGAACTGAAAGCAAAAGACAGTTGAAGAGGAATAATTACTTCCATAATAATGAAATCCACTTAGTTGTGATACCCTACCTTTGCACCCAAATACATCTTTAATTCTTATTATTTTTTAAAAATACAATAACGAAACATACAAATAAATAAGACTATATGAGAGGTAACTCAAACAAAATTGGTAATGCAATTAACTTGATAATTATAAGGTTATAAGTTCGACTCTTAATTAGCGAGAGTATTTAACTTTTTAGTTTTATTGGTGTACACTCCCATGTGGAATGGAGTGGGTTCGAGTCTCTGTAGAGACATCTGTTGACTCTTTGTGCTTCAATAGGTTGAGAAAGTAGCTATGAACAAATACTACAATGTAACAGAGTCAGTAGAACTAAAAAAAAAAATTATGAGCAATTGTGATCCTTTGCATACTAAGGTCACAATGTAAGGTCGTTTACCGTACCCAATGCACATCATCGAGTTGTGACTACGAGTTTCTCTCATTACTCAAAAATAAGACTACATGTGTCATGAAAGGGGTGTGAGGGCAAATTATATCGTGGACCATGGTCCACAATGCATTGTGGACCATGATCATAACTGATACTGCAGTTGTGTTGAACGGATACTGCAATTGTGTTGAAAAGATACTGCAGTTGTGTTGAAAGAAAACTACAGTTGCACGGAACAGAGACCGTTCATCCGTTTCACACAACTGCAGTATCCGTTCAACATAGCTGCAGTATCTTTCCAACACAACTGCAGTATCCGTTCAACACAACTGCAGTTCCAGATGAATGACACTGCCTCTGTTCCGCACAACTACAGTTCCTTTTCAACACATCTGCAGTATCCTTTCAACACAACTATAATATCATTTCAAAAAAACTGCAGTATCAACCATGACCAATGGTCCACAATGCATTGTGGACCATGGTGCATAGTATAAGTACTGGGGGTGTGAGTGATTGAAACATAATTCTCGTATTAGAAACTCATTAGTTTAATTTTTGTCAACACTCTTTCAATCGAGTCAGTCGCACATGATATTTTTACTATGCCTTACTTGTTCTATGTGTTTTTTGAACTACTGTACATGAATAGAGTTTATCTAATGCACACCTTCAGATAGTGGTTTCACTAGTCACTCAAAAAAAAAAAAAAGGACTACATGTAACATGACAATTGTTACAATTAGAAAATATGTTGCCAATGTGTTTTTTAAGATGATGAAGAAAACCCGCAACTATTATTCAAGGGTGTGCATTAAGTAAATCAAGATTGTGACTCTAGCTAACAAAGGACTTCAATTCGATCCCCAGTGGGGGTGTTGACTCTTTGTGTTTCATTAGGTTGAGAAAGTATATATGAACAGATACTACATTGTAATGAAGTCAATAATACAAAAAAAAAATAAAAAATTGACAAAGGACTTCAAGGAGGTAAACCAGGTTGTCCATTGGCCATAACTAACCGACTCAAAGTAAGAAGTCTAGCAAACTGCTTCTGTTTGGGAGTCAAATTTGTAACATTGTAGTTGTCCATTTGCCATGTCTTTTGATTGATCCAAAAGCATGCATATATTATATATATTGTGCAAACTATAAAAATTTAATGATAATAATGTCAACAAAAAAGTTTGTTCTAGTGCTTTAATTTACAAGAGGTTTAAAAAGAGTGAAGATTATGGTGGTCAAATGGCATGAAGTGACTCTTCCAAATGGAAGGTCGTGGGGGCGATATTGACTCGTTGGGTTTCAATAGGTTGAGAAAGTATATATGAACAGATACTACATGTAATATGGTCTATAGTACTAAAATAAAAAAACGTTCAATTTATATGTGTGTATGTAAACATATTGACTCATATTTGTTTTTATATTATCAAATGAAACTGTTTTAGTTATATCAAAATGATAATGTAATTGTGTTGAAAGGAAACTAAAGTGTATTATAAAAGAAACTGTAGTTGTGTCGAAAGGAAACTGAATAACAATTTCACATATTTGAGTGTATAATGTCGAATGAAACTATAATTGTGTTGAAATGTAACTACAGTGTATATAAAATGAAACTGAATATGCTATACACACAAAATTAACGGTGCGAAACGGAACCATTTCTACTATTTCTTTTCATTAATCAAAACAATATCGTTTTGATACATAAATTACCATGCATTGTGAATCGCGATTCACAGTAAAATTTGCGCAAAAAGTAAAGGCAAAGAGACATTCGAGATATGTCTGCCTGAAACGTTGCTACGTGACCGATCCGTGGGGCCTATGATCTAATAACTCTTTTCCCTATTTTGGGCCTCACTATAATCTTTGTTCTCTTACTTTTCTTCTCAACTCCCTGCTTTATTTGCTATTTCTCCTTCTGCCCCTTCAAATCCTTCAATAAGGAACAAATCACAAACCAAAATTCTTATGTTGTTTCTATGGTACAATTATATATTACTTTACAAATATTATACTATTATTTTTCTATCAAACAAAATTGTTCTTATATTATTATTATTATTATTATTATTTAGCATCGTAACATTTTTCTCAACCTCAGAAATTGAGAAGTCGACTTTGTTTGAATGAGTGTATAGCACGTGAAGCGTCCCTTTAGTCGTCCCATCAAAGCGAGTAATTTCAGTATAGACAAGTGACGTGAATATGTACTGATAAAATCATATACAACCAGAGTCTAGAGGCAACTCAGCTGTGTTGGTTGGGCTGTTTATTTGGTAACCACAGGTTTCAAGTCTCACTTCTAATGCAATATTTAAGTCGGTCTACATATTAGTTTGATGAATTATATTCAAGAAGAAAATAGATTTTACTAATTAATTTGTTGACTTTAAAATTCAAAAAGGCAAAAAGTATTTTTTTAACCCATGAAAAGAGGATTTAATGAAACATAAAGTGCAATTATAGAAGTTGGTGAATGTTACTTTGGGTTGAATGATTAATAATTTGTGGTTGGATAATATAATTGTAGCATGATACTTTTGTTAATTGCAGGATTAACATGCTTAATTCACGGGTCTTAATTACGCAAAGATCGATCTAAAGGATAAGATTAATTAAGCTCGGTTCAATTCAACTTGGGACTAAACAATTACACTTTCAGATCTGATGATTCCACATTTTCAAATAAAATTTTAATGTGTTTAATGTTTTTGGACGACAAGAAAAATTCACAATCAGTAACTAGTAACTTAGGATGTGCATTGGGTAAATTGTAAATTATATTATTGTGTAATAATATGCAAATTATACAGGAGATTTTGGTAAACCACACTAAGAATACCTTGTGCAATAAGTTTGATTGAGAGGGTATTTTCTTTTAATTTTTTAATACAAGAAAAAGAGAAAACTTTAATTACATAAATTTAAGACAAACGGGCAGGTTGGTTTTACGGCCACGAGGTTGTCGTACGACGGGCCAACACTATCATAAAACGACGTAAAGAATGAAGTAGAAGCACAAGGACAATTGAACAGAGAAATTGCACTTGCATTAATAAGTACTGCACCCAGTTGGGCACCGCAACCTGACTGCCTACGTCAGGAGGGCTGGCAGGTAACCTAACCTGACCCGTCAACTGGTAAATGCAGTCATCAAAATTCCGTCGCGAAACGGGTTTTGCGACGGAATCGCGACGGAATTCATTTCCGTCGTGTATCGGCTCGTCGTATCTTCATTCGCGACGGAAAACGTCCGTAGCGAAATTTCGCGACGAAATTTGTCTGGACCTGGTAAGTTTCTCCGTGTTGAGTCAAATTAAGCCGCAGGCTCCACTCCTGGTGGTGCCCTTCCGTCAATTCCTTTAAGTTTCAGCCTTGCGACCATACTCCCCCCGGAACCCAAAGACTTTGATTTCTCATAAGGTGCACGCACCTTAAGCTTTAGGTTTACTCACCTTAAATTTCAACACTCACATACCTTAAGCATACAAACCACACACCTTAAGAAGAAAAATAAAAGCATGCTCCTGGTACCAGGGTACTCCAGGCTAGGTGCCACGGTCGGGGATATCTATCAGGGCCTATAACACTAGTCAAAAACAACGAGAAGAATATTCACATAGGGTGCCCCAGCCGAGGTTATCTATCAGGGTCTATAACACCAGCCAAAAACAGCGAGAAGAATATTCACATAGGACCTGTCTTCATGCTTTTAATTAATGTCGATTGTTGAAACCGACTCTAGAAAATTCACATAGGATCCTTTTGTGAACAAAGGTTTTTTTTTTTTTTTTTTTGGTAAAAGAAAATTATACAAATAATGTCACTTCATGGATGGATTTTTTGTGGAAATTAAAAGCAAACATTTTTTAATAATAAAAAACCAAAATAAAAGAAAAACTGGTTCAGAAGCGCATGCATGCAGTGCCCTGATAACAGGGCTGAGTAGTGGAGGGATGCCCTAAAATTAAGGGCATTAAAGGGGACCAATGGACCATGTATGCCCCAATTAGGTAGACAAAAAGAGGGCAAAGGTTGGCATTGGAAATTAGCTTTCTTTTCACACACTATATAGTATATACATATACCACTGCCACTAGAATACACTATTTGAGGGTCACCATCACACATACCCATGGCATTATGGCAACGCCACCCCATTATCTCCAATTGAGGCAGCCAATTAATAAATGTTACCACACACACATTCCTGCACGCTTAGAGGAATAAACTTTTTTGTGCTTATACAATGCACAATAATCCACCTTATCCATGCTTTATCCAAAATGTGATTTACATTATATTGACTCTGCAAGAGATTGTTGAGCGATACTTTTACTTAATCTTTTGATTATCCGTCATTAGTGTGCACTGGTTAAGAGACTATTTTGTGGCAAGAAAGGATCATGAGTGAGAGAGCTATCTGTGATTCGTGAACATCGACTTTTGATTAGGGATCGGATTCTTATAAATAAAGCTATGTTGAGAGGTTGGTGCATAGCGAGAAAAAGACAACTTGCATGATGCTAAAAAAAATGGTCTAAATCTTGAGAGGCTGACGCATGGTACGAAATGACTACTTGGTGCCAAGAAGGGTTTGAAGTGAAAGGGCTATCTCATCGTAGACATCCCCTTCGCAAGGGGTGGGGATGCAAGGTATTTTTTTTAAAAAAACTCCAATCCTTATAAATAGAGGTTGATAGTAATGTTATTCTGAATTAGTTAATTAGTAATGATATGGTCGTGCTGTCTTATGACCCTAATTGGCAAATGATTAAGTAGGTAAATCAGCCTAAATTGCTCATATATAACTGATTGTTTCAGATCAAGAATGCCAATATAAACCGCTCTATGGGGAGTCAGAACTTAAAAGTTAAAACCCTTGTTGTTGTCAAGCCAACTGTCTCCTATTAATTTAGTTGGGGTTGTCCTGAATGCTACATAAATAGAGGCCATGATATGGGGAAAAAAACAGATACAAGACTTATTAACCATATGCACAAGTCTTGTGCTTTAATTTGGGTTTGGCCCATGAGGGGGACAAAGGGGAATACATGACACAACACTTACACATTCTTCTTGTTCTTTATGCTGTTATCAGTTCAATCATTTATATCCATTCCCTTTTCAGTTTTGATTTAGTTCGTTACAGGCAAAAAATTACATATGTTTGTGATGTTGGATGGCAACCAGTTGTCACCTTTAATTTGACTTCACCTGCATCAAGACATTGCATGTGCTTTCAAGTCAAGTCTCTACATGTGTTAGTTTATGCCATTAATCTTCCTCTATTGTGTACATACATATATAGTTACATTCTTGAGCTACCCATGGATTCCCCATTCATTATTAGTTCTAACTAAGCCTTATGGAACATTAATTATACATGATGAATCTCGATGGACATACATGAATGTTCATTATTATTGCTTGAGCCAATACAATTGCTTATCTAATCTTGAAAGTATAAGCATATGACAAAATGACAAGGCAAGCAAAACAACACAAAAAAATAAGTGACAAGATGGTAACTACTCCATGATTATTGCCTTGTTGGTGATGATGGGATTGATGCCCACTTGCCATGGCTTTGTGGGAATCCATTCTAAAGGAGGGGGAGGCTTCAAGCTCAGCCCTAAGATACATGCATTTGCTATCCATTCTTGTTTTTTATCAAATGTTTTTGAATATTCAGAAGTGGATATGTGGGAGGCCTTGGAGTACTGAGTCCAACATCATGTCATCTAAACGTGACACCGCTTCTACATGAGTATATATGAATAAAGTTGCACAATTTTTTTATTGGATTTTTCCTAAAGGTATCCCTCCAGCCGACAACCAGAAGACTAATCCTCCGTCCCAACGGTCAGTACATTAAGTGGTAGGGGACTTGCTAAATGGTTTGCTCCATTCACATTTAAATGTGGCATTGCTTCTACATGAGTATATATGAATAAAGTTGCACATTTGTTATTAGCTATAACTTTCTGGCGTAGTGGTAAATCCTTACATGCTATGCAATTGAAAGAAGCTGATATAATAATAACATCAAGGAGAGCCCATAAGCAGTCATTGACATAAAATAAACAATCAATGAAGAGCAAGCTAGCTAGCCCGTATAATCTTTGGGCTCAAGATGCATGCTCCAATAACTATCAACTCTCATCATCCATGGAAAAACTGCTGCAAAGCCCACAACTATATATAGATCAGAAATCATTGAATTTACATTCAAGAATTGCCATGGCTTAAGGCTTTCAATCAACCTCTCATCAATATGGATGCGTCTAGGAGTTTCTCAGCTGAACACAAATGCTAGACATTTGCTTACTGCGCACAAGGAGTCCCTCACTTTGAGAGGTTGCTCCTACACTGTCGCTGATGAGACTCGATTATATTCCTGATCTTTCTTCTCAAATTTCACTCATGTGACCAACTGAGCTGTCCATGTTAGCGGGTTATCTATCATGGTTGAAACTAAGGTTTGGCAGGATTACATTAATTTGTGTTTGGACACATTGCATTTATGTATGTGAATGCTGTTATGGTTTTTGGCAGATTGTTGATTTTTGGTTCGGATACATATACAAAAGTGTTATGTGTCAGTGAGTGTGAATGTGTTGTGGAGTGCACACACAATTATGGCATGAGTGCATGTGAATCTGCTGTTGGAGTCTAGCTAGTATAGACACAACACTTTTAGCTGCAAAATTAATTTTGTTTGGATGCATATATAACTATAGGTAGATGAAATTTTTGGCTGGAATCCATCTGAAAGTGGAAATTGAACTTGAAACCTTGTTGTTACCAAGTCAATTGTCTAACTAACTTGACTGGAGTTGTCTCCTAATATTTTAGTCTCTTAGTTGTGATAGGGTGTAGATTTTAATTTTTCAATTCAATTATTTGATGTATAAATTTAGTCTCTCAATTAGATGGCCACCTCTAAATTATGAAATGGTCCGGGCATTAAACTTTGTTAAAAGTAATGTCCACTTTAGGTACAATTATTGGTGTGATAATTCAACTGTGAATTAAACACTCAAAGAGATATCATTTTCCTTAGGGCTGTATTAGATAGTAGTTCATTAAATGGGATAATTCGTCCGTGTCGCTATATTATTAAAAAAATATTGTCATCAAAATAAATGTGGCATTACTCTATTGGCGTTGGTTTGAAGGGCTAAGATCAATATCCTACCGTTAAAACGTGGCATTCACTGTATTCTCATAACTAATTATAATTTTGTACGTAGTGAAAATTGCTTGATTTTAACATACAATTTTTTTTATTTACAAAAAAAAATCTATTTCCATTTTTTAAATATGTGTTTTGGGTAAAACCCGCTAATAATTTTTTTTTAATTTGAAATACTTTTTCATAATATTACTTTATATTAAAGACCTAATTGTACCATTAACGTTATGCAGTGGATGCCTCGTGTGGCACGCGCAATGTGAATCAGAAAACCCTTTCAAGACCAACATAAAAAGCAGGGAAGAAAAGCATACACTTTAGTTCCTTTACATTTATCGATCACCAATCTATGCTATATATTGTGCATATATGCAAATATTATTTGGAATTGGGTTACATTAGAGAAGAAAATTGAAAATTAAATTATTTATTATTAGATGGTTTATTTGCAAATTGCTTAATTGAGCTCAATCGACATGTATATTCTATATGAGTAATGCTATAGTTTATAGGAACTTTGAGAGTAAAAATACAATCTCTTACATGATGCTTTATAATTAATTACGGTGTACATGTTTTATCAAATGCAATCAAAGTAGTGTTAGTTTACTTTTCTCGGATCGTGTTGGTTACAAATGGATGTCATAGACTCACAATATTTAATTAGATAAGAAAATACTTCGGAGCACACTGACAAGAAAATCTAAAGTAGTTATTTTCTAAATGACGTGGTAATTTGCAGGCTTGCAGCTACTATTCGATGATGATGTGCACTATATATACCTTATTTTTGTGTAATAGTTTGCTCTTGTGAAAATTCGAACTAATTGCATAGTTAAGTGATTGATCAAAATTATTCTTAATATTATGTAATAGGAAAAATTGTAACCTAAGCTCCTAACAAATATGTCAATTATTAATGTCACTCCTAAATTATAAGTGGTGTAAATGTTGCCCCTCAATTTTCAAAACGTGAGATAGATTGCTCTTCCCCTGAATTATTAGTAGTGTTGCAAAAATCTCGCCTAGGCGCCGATTACTCCCCGCCTAGGCTCTAGGCGCCGGTCGACCGCCTAGCGTATCACCTTAAATGGTGGTCTAGGCGTCTGGCCTGCTAGGCGACCGCCTAAGCACCATCTAGGCCTCTTAGGCGCTGACCGCTTAGGCCTCCTAGGCACCGACTAGGTCACCTAGTCGGCCAATTAACTATTGTTTTTTTTTAATGGGTTATTTCACTCAAAACAACATCGTTTTGAGCAAAATAACCCTAAATTGTACAAACTCTAGATTTTTTAGGTTAATATTTAATATTGTAGTATTAACTATTAAATATAATTTATAATTATTAGTCTTTAAAAAATTGAAAATACTTAAAAAAATTTTAGAAAATAAAAAATAAAAAATTACACTGGCGCCTAGGTGCCGATTAATCCCCGCCTAGGCGTTAGGCGCTCCCCGAGCACCAGATGAGCGCCTAGCAATTTTTTAACTATGATTATTAGTAGTATAAATGTGGTTACCCGCCATTTTCCATGTTCGAAGACCACATCTTTTCCTTCCATTTTTTCTTTCTTTGTTTGATCTCCTTCCGCCAACAACACTGCTTCTTCATCTTCCTTTTAGGAGAGGGGCAATATATGCTACGTTTTAAAAATTAATGAGCAACATTTACACTGCTAATAATTCAGTGGTGACATTGATAATTGACATATTTGTGATGGGTATAAATTACAATTTTTCCTATGTAATATTATTCTATTTGATATTATTTCCCCATTATTATTGTACTTCATTCAATTATTTACTAGATGCAGCTTTATCTCCCACAGCCTTTCTGAATTTTAGTGAATTCTGAACTCCACAGAAATTTTGGTTGACGTGTGAATGCAAGAAAAGGGAGAACATGCACAGGCTGGTGCATGGTACCTTGACAATAAATAAAAAAAAAAAAGAGTAGACTCTTGATAAAATTTTCCTAAACACAAGGATTTTTACGTGGAAATCAAAAGGTGAAAATCACGGGCTTTTCTGGGAGGTGTCAAGCCAAAATTTCACTGTCTTTTTGTATGAGTCGGGTACATATGTTGTAGAGTGTCTAGAGAGGGTTTTTGATTCCATGCCTTTTCTCAAGGCTTTACACCTCTATTTATACAAGTTATTACGGATTTTTCCCCTTTGGTAACCCTAAACTAGCATAAATGCTTTATGAATTCTTTCCTTATTACATTTGGGCAACTTCCTAATCTATTTTGATCTTCTTTCCAGATCTCCAGCACAAAATCTGCAACTGCCTTCCTTCCCCTTTAGGAAACATCTTAAACTGCATTTCGTTCATCACCTTACTTCTAATGAATTCCCTGACTTCACCATCGGTTGTTCCCCCTCCTTTCGAGTATTAAATCCCGAGCCTTAGTCCTTCCTCATCAATTACTATGCTATTTTAGCTACAAATTAAACATTTGTACTGGGATACATTTCTAAACACTTAGCTAATAACATTGATAGCCATACACTATTATGCCATTATTTGACATATATTAAACATTACTCTTATAGTGACTTGTTACATACATTATACACAACTTTTACTGTTAAATATTTATAATATTTCTATAAATTACTAAGAGCATCTCCAACAATATTTTTTAATGATTTTTCTTGCATGGAGAAAAGAAGGGGTGAGGTGGAGGTGGAGGTGGAGGGGAGAAAATTATTTTTTGGAGGAAAATATTTTTGTTGGGTCCCATAAAAAAAGAAAAAAGAATAGTAGGATAAGTTTTTTTTTTTTAAGTACTATTAACTCTGTTACAATGTAAACTATTTTCTCAACTTACTGAAGCACAAAGAGTCAATATCGCCTCCGTTGAGGCTCGAACCTCCTTCTATATGGGAGTGTAACCGAGTGCTACTAGACCACGAGGTCATAGCGAAGGGTTATTCTTTAATCAAAATAGAAATTAAAAGTTAAAATTTCTAACAAAGAATAGTAGGATAGGGTTATTCATTATTGTGTTTGGTGAACTCTACTTTAGCACGGGGACGGATGGGGGGGGGGGGGGGGTGAGCCTAGAGAGTTATTGAATGTGACTATGTGAGGTAGACAACAAAAGTTATACATGCATTCATGCATGCCACACTTTAATGATATTCACAAACACCATAATTGTGTGCCACCTGCCTTGTCTACAAATTTTAGTAAGATGTACTAACTCTAATTAAATGCCGATTTATTTGGTAATCAATGAGTTTATATCAACCCAAAAATTAATAAGATGAGAGGTAAATTGTACTAGTAATACTCTACCCAACCAATTCAGGAAGAGCATGATTTAATTAGTGCACATCATCAAATAGTGATTGGTAAGTTTTTTTTTTCGATAATCAAAAAACAATTTAATGTATTAACCATAATAAAATTCCTACTACTTTTCGAGCCCCACATATGTCCAATGATAATTGAAAAAGTTGAAAATTTCAAATTAGGAAGAAAAGAAAATTGAAATAAAAGAGAGTAAATTTTCCTTTTATTTGATTGACAAGAAAGTCCACAAATGCTATTCAAAGATAATGTGTTTTGGATTACCTATATCTGACTGACAAACTTATAATATTGTAATTACCAAATCAACTATCGACCATTAGGTTTGTTATTAATGGTTGAAAAAATCGCTAGACGCTCATCGAACCCCTAGGCGGCGATTAATTAACACTTAGGCGCTCGTGTATTTTTTTTAATTTGTTATTTTTTTTTAAATTTTTAAGACTAATAATTATAAACTAGTTAATACTTTAATAGTTAATGCTAAAATATTAAATATTAACCTAAAAAATTTAGAGTTTGAACTTATTTTGTTCAAAATGGTGTTATTTTGAGTGAAATAAGTAATTTAAAAAAATAAATAATAGCTAATCGGTCTACTAGACGGCCTAATCGCCTAGCTGGTTGGTCGCCTAGACTACTGATTATGGTGATATACTTAACCGCCGGCCTAGCACCTAGGCGCTGATTAATCAGCCCGCCGGGATATTTGCAACAGGGGAATGGCTACCCAAAATTTCCTTCATCCTCTATAAAATGGGAATGAAATCTGTTCCTACACCATCAACAAAAACCCTTCTCCTCTCCACATCTCTCTCCTTCTTCCCTTTTGCTTCCCAAACAACCAACAATGGCGATTCCCGCCGTTACCGTGGCCCTGTCGAAGTACAACGACGTTCTCTCCGAAACTCAGTGCGGAGCCGACGAAAACGCCGAGGAGCTGGTGACTGAGCTAACATGGATGCAGTGTTTCCTGGTCGACGGCGAGAAAACGGCGCAAGGCCGCGTGAGAACCGAAATCTGGTCCTCCGCCATCGAGCGCCTCGCCGTGTGCGCTCAAGAACTTCACTACGGCTACTCCACCGGCCGCTCTAACAAGTCCAGGGACATCGCTAACCTCAACGCCCGTTTCGCCAGTCTCCGGGCAAAAATCCAGCCTTTCCTCACTTGTCAAGCTCCCACATCGGATTCTGCAAACATCCCAGCAGGTTCATTATTTATCCATTTTTCAATCCCTTTAGGCTTCATTTTTTTGATCACCAAGGAAACCCACCACAGCTGCTCGAAGGCATGCATTGGATAAATCTTTTCGCGTCTTGACTCTAGTTAACAGGGCCGATTTTTGGATTTTTGTGGCCCCTGTCTGAGGCCCTACCAAAAGTATAAGCTCATCTTTAAAATCAATACCTAAAAATATGTGATTTTTACTTCAAGTTATCTCTGCAATTCTGTGCTTGAGACATCATCCATGCGGTTAGGGGAAACATAATAGTTTTGTCATGCTCAATTAATTAGGTCATAATTATTAGGAAGAGATCAGAAGTGATTTGGGATAAAACTGATGTGTTTTAGGATTAATTGTAGGTTTTTTATTTTTTAATTTCTTAAATAGCTAGGTCAAAAATAAATATTGGGTCCGAGGTTCTGAGCTGTTGCCCATCTTGCACGCCCTAAAATCTGATCATGCTAGCCAGCAAATAGCAAAAGTAATCTAAGTTGCTTATAGCTGGTTGACTCAAAATAAAATGGTTAATTGGTCACTGAACTTGTGTAAGGTTAATTACCAAATTGATAGTCTGACTAACTTAGTTGGATTATTCCGATTTCTTTTAAGTTTTGGAATGTAGTTAATTAACATGGTAAGGTGTAAATGTGTTGCAGATTTTGTACCTGGAATTCAAATTCCTAAAGAAATACTGGTTGGAGCATGGGGAGGTCCCGGTGGGAGTAAATGGGATTTCAAGCCTAAAGGGCTGATCAAACAGATAAGTATTACTCATGGTACCATCATCGACTCCATAACTTTCACCGGCGTGAGCGCAGACGGCCGGGTGGAGGCTCCGATCAAATTAGGAGGCCCTGGTGGCAGTAAAACCATCCAGGTTAATTAATACATTTTCATTTTTATTTGGATAATGACAAAAATTCTAGTGTGTACTAGATAAACCCTGTCTTGTGACTTTAACGACAAAAGACCATAAAGAGGTAAATTACTCATAGTTAACAGACTCAAATTAAGAAGACCAGTAAATCGCTTCAATTGAGAGTCGAACTTGACGGGCTTAAATTAAGAAGATCAATAGATTGCTTCAATTGAGAGTCGAACTGGGAACCTTTGTGGTTATCAAGTCAATAACCTGGCCATCTTGTTATTACAGGTGAATATCAACGGTCCATCGGAGTACCTGAGGGGCGTGAGTGGAACATATGGGAATCACCATGGCCTAACGGTTATAAGGTCGATCAAGTTCGAGACCAATGTGACTACACATGGACCCCACGGGTCTAACGACGGGACGCCGTTCTCATTTGTGGTGCAGGACGGCAAGATTGTTGGGTTCCACGGCCGTGCCGGTGACTTTGTTGATGCTATTGGCGTTTATGTCACATCTATATAAGTGCACCGTGCATCGTCACGTCGTCTCTCCTGCAATAATAATGTTGTCTAGCTTGGTCCATTTGGAATCCTTAGAGTTGTGTGTTGGGTTTCCAAATGGTTTGAATAACTTTTGTGTTGTTGACCTTGTTTGTTGTCTCAAGGTTCTTGGAGTGAGCGGATATGATGTTGAATAATATATAAATTATGTGGTTTATATTAAACAAAAAAAATTTAAATCAAACAGTCCTAAAAGGAGTGACTGAGTGTGGGGAGTATGAGGTGAAATCATGAGTTTGATTCTAATCAATACTTAACAAAATTACACTTGTCTACAAGTTCAAACAATTATTGACACTCATTCAAAAGGTAAAAATAATTCTAAAAAAAAAAAAAAAGATTCTAGATAACAGTGAATCATAGTTTGGCTTTTCCTTTTCTCTGTTTTAGCCCTTCGACTTGCGATATACCCTTATGCCTTGACTCCTTTTTCACCTGCAAAACGCTTTATTCTTTGCCCCATTTTGTACTTGCCCAATCCTCCTTACCTATGACAAAAAACAATTTGCATCTCGATCTCATTAAGATAAACGCAAAATGAATTTAAATGAAAAAACAATTCAATTAAGAGCGATTTTCATCTCGATCTCATTAAGATACACGCAAAATGAGTTTAAATGAAGCATACCACCAAGCCAAATTATTGCTAATAAGTACTCTACAACTAACTCTGCTACACATTATAAGATCGAAAACATTAAAATATTTGTGAATTAAATACTTACAACTTAAATGTCTATGGATTTCATTGATATGCATACAAAATAATAGAAATTTGTAGGTAAATTAAATACATTCTTGCTTTACCTATATAAGGTTTTTAGGTAAATTTGTTTGTTTGTTTGTTTGTTTTTTTTTTGTTTTTTTGTTTTTTCTTACAATGATAATTATAAAGTTTAAGAATCTGCCCAGAACAGCAACAACACATAAATGTGCATGTCCAAACAAACATTAATATAATCCTGCAAAACCTTGTCTAGTTTCAATTAATAATAGATCCAAGCCGACCCATTCACATTCACAATAGTCTGAAACTCTAGACACATCCATATATGTTGATGAAAGGCTGAAAGCCATGCATGGCAGTCCTTATTCCTTAGATGTAAATTTAATGGTTTCTATAGTTGTGGGCTTTGCAGATGCATATATGAAGTTTTTCCATGCATCTTGAGCCCAAAGATTTCAATAAATAATCAGTATTTCATATATGGGCTGGCTGGGTAGCTTGTTCTTCATTGATTGTTTGATTTTATGTCAATGGTTGTTTATGGGCTCTCCTTGATGCTGTTATGTGAGCTTCATTCAACTTCTCATCTTATAAATTTTGTATTCAAACTGATAACACAACCTTTATGCGCTATAACTTGAATGCATAAGCAAAAAACATTCAATCGCATGTAAATCAAATCAATCAACCAAACAAATCAATCAACCAAAGAATATTTATTATCATGGATTTTTAATTAAAACAAAATAAAAATTTTGTTAAAAAAAAAAACAAAATAAAGATTCCATTGGAGATCGATGTAATCTAGACTGAATAAATCAAGAATTGCTTCAGCTCTCTATGATCTGTATACCTTAATCACCTCAAGAGGAGACCCAAGAGTTTTCCTGGATCTGTGGAGGATGTGATGAGTAAAACCCTTAACAAATTACTGCCTCAAAGGTTGCTTAATTAATATTGGTGGCTGTATTTCTTAAAGGCACCCAAAAAAGGCAATATTCTTAAAAAAACCCATAATTCATAATGCATTATGTTATTGAAGTACTATATTAAGTATGAGATGTTAATTAGTGGTAGATTTTTTTTTAATTTTAAAATAGTGACAGAAATATCCGTAGTTAAATTTAGCGGCGAATATTTTCATCTCTAAGCTACAAACAATAGAAACAAACTAGCGACGGAATATTCCGTTTCCTTTACAACATTTGTCATTCAAATCATCACGAAGAGGAAAATAATGACAGATTTTTTGTTTAGCGAAGGAAAAAGCTGTCGCTAAATTTAGTGACAGATTAAGAATTTGTCGCAAGTGAATAGCGATGCCACTTTTAGCGACGGATTCAATTCGTCGCTACTCACTTTAACGACGGATTTAATCCGTCGCTACTCACTTTAGCGACGAATTTTTCCTTTTAGCGACGAAATTTTTTGTTGTCAGTTCTGCATTTTTTTTTTGTAGTGATGAAATTCCCTCACCCTATGACCCTACACCCTTGAATCACGATGTCTTAACGACCAATTAAGTGGAAGGACAATGTCTGGTGCCTATAAAGAGCTCACCATATTAGGTGTAAGTGGAATATTTGAAATTTACCTGTATAACTATGTCTTACGCCCAATAAAGTTAACTACCGATGTGAAAGAGTAAGGGCCTTTTGACCCTAATGGTGGGTCTGGCAAAGTGAGAGTTGGCATTGGCTGGCAATACATACATTTGAAAGGCGTGCAAAATAATTGACATTTTTTTTTTGTTTGTTTAATTTTTTTGTACTGTTTTTTTTGTTTTGTTTTGTTTTGTTTTTGTTTTTTTTTTTTGTTTTTTGTTTTGTTTTGTTATTTTTTTGTTTTTCAATTCCACTCCATTGTTGTGATGCAAATTAATGATCTTGTCCGTTACAAGAAGAGTGGTCCAAGCAACTTTCCATGTGTAAAAATTACACCCTTGAATTATATTGATCCAAAATTTTTGAGCCCCGATTCTCCACAAGCAGTCTATTTGTCTATTTGCTTATTTGTCTTTGAATTGTTCATAGATATTTGTCCAACTAATTTTTTCACGTTAAAAAAATGGGAGTACATTGTTAAGGACCACTGTACTATTCCAGCAAGGGATAAGGTTTTATCCTTCCACGCCATGACCCTAGCTTCAAAATTAAATCAAGCAATAAGTTCTAAAATGAAATATTATTCTCATTTGAATTGCTTAGTACATTCAATGCCCTTATATATATATGTAGCTACATATATACTAATAATAAGTCTTTCGTTTTACAAGTTTAACTTTCATTCAGAGTAGTTTATTATTCTTCTAGATATGAGCAGGTCAACTATGCACAACCTAAACTCGTTAAACTCATTGTCGTCTTTTTTGCTTGCTAATGGCCAAAAGCTAAAGTTTATACAGTTCAATTCAACCTATAATAGTGGCTGTGAGTTTTTCTGATCAACTAATAAAATAACAAATCTTTCATAATTATAATAATACAATATATGACAAGACTTTATGGTTTAGTGGCACTCGGTTGCACTCCCATATGGAAGGGGATGGGTTCGAGAGAGGGCGGCAGGTTTGAGTTTTAGTGGAGGCGATTACCGGATGCGATAATGTAATTGAGAGGAGGAGGTGTGAAGGGGAGAGGGCGGCGATTGGCAATGATAGGAAAAGGACAAAGTAAAGGCAGAAAGACTATGGATATGTGAAAAACGTGTATCCTTTACAAGACTTAATATTTTTAATTTCATAGACAAACTTACCTATACTTATTATCTTCATTCTCTATAAAAGGGACCTCAAGTCTTCCTAGTCTCCTCACCAAATCAAAATTGCTCATTTTCTATCTGCCTTTTGCTTTGCTTCTCAATTATCATCCAAGAAATCATGGCATCCGCAGTTCCTATGGATACCATAGCTGGACCATTTGGATTCGCTGGTGGAAATTTTTGGAGTTTCCGACCTGTAAACAAGATAAACCAGATAGTCATTCACTATACCACTGGTAACAACCCCATTGCGTTAACTTTTTCTAGCACTAGAGATGATGGTTCAAAGGATACAATCACAGTAGGAGGAGGAGGACCAGAAGTCGTCGTTAACACTGACACGGTTATATATTTAATTTTATACTTTCTTACTTTAATTTTTCATTTGTGATTTATATTCTAGAAGTTGCTTCTCTTAGCTTATTACTAACTCCAAATGTATTTGAATTAGAGGTAATTAATTTTTGCTTCATTCATGACATGTATAACAGGTGAATATTGGCGCGGATGAATACTTGGTTCATTTTAGTGGAACGTTGGGAACTTTCTTGAGTAACAACGTGGTGCGTTCAATAAAGTTCACTACCAATTTGAAAGACTACGGGCCTTTTGGACCCAATGTTGGAGAGCCATTCCATCCTGTGAATGTCGTTCCCAATAAGATTGTTGGATTCGTTGGTCGCGCTGGATACTTTATTGATGCTATTGGTACCTATAATTATGATAAGTGATGATATGATCGATCTATCACTCTCAATCTTAATGCTCCATTGGGACACGTCTATGTGTTGTTTGTTGAATAAGTTCCAAATGGTTTGAATAATGTTGTATTAAGCATTGCTTGTGTTTTATGGTTGTCAAATGTGCTCTCGTGTATGAGCATATTAATAAATAAAGTTGTTTTTATACTTTAATTTGCTCTTTCATAATATATTGTATATCTGTCTTAAATCAACCTTTTTATTGTAAAAAATGATTGAATGTTAAAAACAAAATGTAATATCACCCTTAAGAAACCATGACAAGCTAAATTCGCACACCCAATGTAAAATAATTGGTGAGCCATTCAATTAGTCTCTATTATCCCATTTTTGTCACCTTTTCTTGTCACGAATCTTTCCCTAAAAGGAATGGATTGAATGCTAATTGGAAGTTTCTTTAGATGTAGCTTTTGGAGTAGATGAATGAGTAAGACGTACAAAGAGGGAAGCCTTGTGAACAAATTAAAAAACAGTAGCAAATTAAATATTTGATTCTTTAAAAAAAATAAAAATTACAACACCCTTTCAATTATGTCATATGATTGATACCAACACTAACAATAACAAACACGATACGAAAAATGATAACAACCAATATATAGGTAGCATTTTCTTGGACATTTTTATATTTTATTCTTGAGAGTTGAGATGGACAAAAGGAAAAGAAGTGTTAGATTACAGATTTGAGGGCCAAGTTCAGTATCATGCTATACTATTAGAATGTTGCGCTGACTGAGATAAAGTAATGTCTTCATTACTAACTATAACTTTTAGCGTAATGGTAGAGATAAATTAAAAATCGGAGGAGGAAGTAGAGTGAGAGAGAGAGAGTTTTGTTTATTATTATTATTATTATTATTATTATTATTATTATTATTATTATTATTATTATTATTATTATTATTATTATATAACAATGGGTATTCTTATTATTAGACTAACTAAAAAGCTTAAATCTAAAAAGCTAGGAGTTAATAAGCTAAATAATTGAAATTAAAGTGTTTGGTAAAATAACTCGTTAAATTAGTTGATAAGTGTAAAAAGACATATAAAGGATAAATTAAAGTATTAGAACTTTGATTAATGAAGGATAGATTGAGTTACTTTTTGATCTCTGATAGTAGCTGCGAATTTTTCTGTTATCTATAAAAATAAAAAATCTTTCATAATTATATTATAGTATCACAATATATAATCAATTGCCATAATAACATAATAAGTACTTAATCCAGATATAAGTACCCCTGACCCTTTGTCAAGGGAATAGCCATATTGGGTCTGGCAAAGTGAGAGTTGGCATATTGGGACCATCCACAAGTTTCACACACAAACTTACCTATACTTATTGCCTTCATTCTCTATATATAAAAGTGACCTCCCAAGTCTTCCTAGCCTCCATCCTCACCAAATCAAAACTGCTCATCTTCAACCTTCCTTTTGCTTTTCTTTTCAATTATCATGGCAGCCCCTAAGGATACCATATCTGGACCATGGGGAAACACCGATGGAAATTTTTGGAGTTTCCGACCAGTAAACAAGATAAACCAGATAGTCATTCATTATGGCGCGGGCTACAACCCCATTGCCCTAACTTTTTCTTGCACTAAAGATGATGGTTCAAAGGATACAATCACAGTAGGAGGAGGAGGGCCAGACCGCATCATTGCTATTGACACGGTTATACATTTTTTTTTTTTGAAATCACACGGTTATACATTTAATTCTATACATCTTAATTTAATTTTTCGTTTGTGATTTATATGTTAGAATTGAATTGAAGTTGCTTTTCCTAGCTTATTACTAACTAATGTATTTAGATTTGCACTAATTAATTTTTGCTTGATTCATCACATGTATAACAGGTGAATATTTTTAACGCTGCTGAATACTTAACCATGATAAGTGGAACGATTGGAATTTACGAGGGTAACAATGTCTTACGTTCAATAAAGTTCACTACCAATATGAAAGAGTTGGGGCCTTTTGGCCAGAATGATGGAGAGCCATTCGCAGCTACTGTGAATTTCGTTCCCAATGAGATTGTTGGATTCCTTGGTCACTCTGGATACTATATTAATGCTATTGGTACTTACAATCTTCCTAAGTGATTATGTTGCCGATCTATCGTTACTCTCGAGCTTAATGGTCAATTTGAACATCTCTATGTGTTGTTTGTTGAATATGTTCCAAATGATTTGAATAATGTTGTTATGAGCGTTGCCTGTTTTATGTTTGTCAAATATGCTCTGATGTATATATGAGATGTTGAGATATCAATCTCTGTAAGTACAGAATAATGTATAACTTTGTTTTATTAATTTGCACTTCAATATATAATGTGTCCTTATATAATCTACCTTTTTATTGACAAAAATGAATTTGATTTATTTTTAAAAGTAAAAATGACTTGAGCGACCTGAATGCATCCAAATCACCTAAATGACACAAAGGAATCAAATAAGCAGATACCTAGCTCCCAATTAATATGAAATCATATGAGTTTGATACAATGCACATAAAAGTACTAAGAATTTGCACTTATTACCACGGTCCACACAATAATTTGCTAGATCTAGCTAGCCTACCTAGGTCATTGAATTTGTCGATTTCAAGCTAATCATGCATATTTTTATTGAGTTCAAATATTTTACCCTAATTCTTATTTTTTTTTTAGTCTTATTGAATCAACTCATCAATTTCTGACTTAGATTGACATTCATATGGACTGAACTTTTAGACTGTATCCCTCGCTTGAAGAGTGGTTCAAGCAACTTATTCTTCGCAATGTCATATTTATTGATACAAAACCAATCTTTTTTTGAGTACTACTGACTCCGTTGCAATGCAGTATTTATTCGTAACTACTTTCTCAACCTATTGAAGCACAAAGAGTTAATATTACCTCCTTTGAGGCTTGAACTCACAACCTCCCATATGGCATACAGACCCTATCTATAATAAGCATGACAAGAAAAATGATGGCATGCAATATTTAGGTGGCCTTTGAACATTTAAAAGAAAATAAAAAAAAGAGAAGAAAAGAATAAAGAATTAAAATTTCATAATTCATAATGCATTAAATTTAGAACAAAAATATATATACTTGTCCAAAAAAGATGAAATTCCCTCGCCTCAAGACCTTACACCTTTGCTTGACATGATAGTGCGTGGAGGGGTAAATCACCCTGTCTCAGCGGACCATTCGGTGGGAGGACCAATGTTTGGTGCCTATAAAGAACTCAACACATTAGATGTAAGTGAAACATTTGGAATTTATCTGCATAACTATTTTTACGGCCAATAAAGTTCACTACTGATGTGAAAGAGTACGGAATTGTAGTTGTGTTGAAAGGAACTGCAGTATATATAAAATGAAACTGAATATGTTATACACACAGAGTTAATGGCGCGGAACAGAGCCATTTGAGCGATTTCTTTACATTAATCAAAACGATATCGTTTTGATGCATGGATCACAATCTATTGTAGACCGCAGTCCACAGTAAAATTTGCGAAAGTACTCCTGACCCTTTGTTAAGGGAATAGCCATATTGGGTCTGGCAAATTGAGAGTTGGCATTGGCTGGCAATAAATACATTTGAAAGACGTGAAAAATAATTGACATTTTTTTTTTAAAATCTAAAGTGATAATATCATATTAGATTGCAATTCCAATCCATTGTTCTGATGCAAATTAAATGATCTTGTCCCATACAAGAACAGTGGTCCAAGCAACTTACTTTCCACATGCAAAAATTACACTCCTTGAATTATATGATCCGAAAATTTTGAACCTAACTCGATCTCTAGAAGCGTCTATTGGTCTATTTGCCTATTAATTACTCCAAATTGTTAATAAATCTTTATTTTAGCTGCTACCAATAATTGAATTGTTCATATATATTTGTCCAACAAATTTTTTTCACATGAAAAAAATGAGAGTGCATTATTTAGTAAGGACCACTATACTATTCCAGCAAGGGATAAGGTTTTATCCTTCCACGCCATGACTCTAGCTTCAAAATTAAATCAAGGAAGTTCTAAAATGAAATATTATTCTCATTTGAATTGCTTAGTACATTCAATGCCCTTATATATATGTAGCTACAAATATACTAATAATAAGTATTTCGTTTTACAAGTTTAACTTTCATCGGAGTACTTTATTAATCTTTTTTATTTGAACAGATCAACTATGAACAACCTAAACTAGATAATCTCATTGTCGTCTTTTTTGCTCGCTAAGGCCAAAAGCTAAAATTTATACAGTTCAATTCACAGCCTATGATAGTGGATGTGAGTTTTCCTCATCACCAATAAAAATAACAAATCTTTCATAGTTATAATTGTTAGTCATATTATATTATTAGTCACATTATATTATATTATGTTGTTGCCTAGTCTGTAGTATTGACCAGGTTGTAAGCCTATTGTATAGGACTAGTTTAGTTAGTCTGTTAGCGTTACTTCTGTATTGTTATATGGATGTACTGGATGAGAGAGAATCAATCAACAACTCATTATAATAACACAATATATAATCAATTGTCATGATAACTTAATAATAAACACTTAATGACTATACGTATTGTATACACTGTGAAATCATATTGGAATCAAATATATATGTTGTGGCCAAAGACTTTGTGCAACAGCACAGGGCCCCAAAGCGGCACCCGGTGTACACGGGCGGGACCGGATTTTAGGGCGTGCAAGATGTGCAACAGCACAGGGCCCCAAAATTTTGGGGGTCCTTAGTCTAGCTTGGCCTAATAGTTAGTAGAGTCATTTCTATTTTTGGTCCTACTGGTATTGGGGCATTGCCAATTTTAGTCCACTTCATTAATTTTTGCCACATTGCGGCCAGTCTTATTTAGTCATTGCCACTTTTAGTCCACCGTTAAAATTTTCGTTAAATAACCGTCCAAAACATGAGTATTTTGCTCTTTTCATGCTTTGATCATGTCATTTACCCTTTGCAGTGTTTTTTCTTACACATTTTCATCCAATGAAGAGGTCCGGCGAAAGCCATGGCTTTGTAATGTGGCTCACATGGCTTTCGCCAGATCTCTTCATTGGATGAAAATGTGTAAGGAAAAGCACTACAAAGGGTCAAGAAGATAACCAAAGCATGAAAAGACCAAAAATACTTCTATTTTGGACGACCATTTGACGAAAATTTTAACAGTGGACTAAAAGTGGCAATGACTAAATAAGATTGACCGCAATGTAGCAAAAATTAATGAAGTGGACTAAAATTGGCAATGCCCCAATAACACTAGGACCAAAAACGGAAATGACTCTAGTTAGTATATGTATTTGTGATTATATTGACCCAAAATTAGGTTTTTTGCATTTCTTCTTTAGAATTTTTCTTCAATTCGCAATTTATTTATACTTTAATAGCGCCTCACTTCTTTACAGGGTCACGCAAATTAAAAAACCGGCTCTGTACACGGGTTCGAGCCTCAGTGGAGCTAGGAGGCATCTTTTGACAAACCTTATTGAGATACATTGAATTTGAGCCGTGTTTTCAAATTTTCATGTAGACAAATTTGTTTTGGCCCCTCCCCTCTGCCATTACTAATTAAAGATAAAGTTGATAGGGAAAGGACAAAGTAAAGGCAGAAGAAATATGGATATGTGAAAAACGTGTATATCCTTTACGAGCGTTAATGATGGTAATTACATAGACAAACTTACCTATACTTATTACCTTCATTCTCTATAAAAGGGACCTCCTAGTTTTCCCAGTTTCCTCACCAAATCAAAATTGCTCATTTTCAATCTTCCTTTTGCTTTGCTTCTCAATTATCATCCAAGAAATCATGGCATCCGCAGTTCCTATGGATACCATAGCTGGACCATTTGGATTCAGCGGTGGAAATTTTTGGAGTTTCCGACCTGTAAACAAGATAAACCAGATAGTCATTCACTATACCACTGGTAACAACCCCATTGCCTTAACTTTTTCTAGCACTAGAGATGATGGTTCAAAGGATACAATCACAGTAGGAGGAGGAGGACCAGAAGTCGTCGTTAACACTGACACGGTTATACATTTAATTTTATACTATCTTACTTTAATTTTTCAATTGTAATTTATATGCTAGAAGTTGCTTCTCTTAGCTTATTACTAACTCTATTTAAATTAGAGGTAATTAATTTTTGCTTCATTCATGACATGTATAACAGGTGAATATTGGCGCGGATGAATACTTGGTTCATTTTAGTGGAACGTTGGGAACTTTCTTGAGTAACAATGTGGTACGTTCAATAAAGTTCACTACCAATTTGAAAGACTACGGGCCTTTTGGACCCAATGTTGGAGAGCCATTCATGCCTGTGAATGTCGTTCCCAATAAGATTGTTGGATTCGTTGGCCGCGCTGGATACTTTATTGATGCTATTGGTACTTATAATTTCGATAAGTGATAATGTGATCGATCTATTGTCACTCTCAATCTTAATGCTCCATTGGAACACGTCTATGTGTTGTTTGTTGAATAAGTTCCAAATGGTTTGAATAATGTTGTATTAAGCATTGCTTCTGTTTTATGGTTGTCAAATGTGCTCTCGTGTATGAGCATATTAATAAATAAAGTTTTTTTTTTATACTTTGCTCTTTAATAATATACTATATTATATATGTGTCTCAAATCAACCTTTTTATTCTAAAAAATGACTGGAAGTTAAAAACAAAATGTAATATCACCCTTATGAAACCATGACAAACTAAATTTGCACACCCAATGCAAAACCTAAGTTATGCTATACACTTACTCAAGGGATCCACATAACAAAATCCGTACCATAGAACCAATACTAACATCCTTAACAATAAATCTAACTAGGTAATGGCTGAAGTAGAAATTCATTTTAATCCAAACGAGTTAGTTAGACAATTACATTGCTACGAAAGATTTGAAGTTTAACTCCCAAGAGAAGTTTATTAACTTTATCTATTTGAATCGGTCAGTTATGGACAATCAAAGAAATAAAAATTCATATTGGCCATTTAATTAAATTGTTTAACGGACATTAACATTTATACGTACTATTTGTCTCCATTCAGATGGCAAGATACACCTATATACCATGGCCCCAAAATGCCACCGTTTCATAAAGTAGAGAAACGGCTGCCGTTAAATTTTAACGGAGCTTCGTAAATGAAACTACAATTCATCTAAAAAGATATCGCCTCACATTTGTTTTTATATTATCAAATAAAATTGTAATTATATCAAAATGAAACTGTAGTTGTGTTGAAAGGAACTACAGTGTATTATAAAAGAAACTGTAGTTGTGTTAAAAGGAAACTGAATAACGTAACAGTGTTTCACATATTTGAGTGTATAATGTCAAATAAAACTGCAGTTGCATCAAAAAGTAGCTGTAGTTGTGTTGAAAAGGAATCGCAGTGTATTATAAAAGAAACTGTAGTTGTCTTAAAAGGAAACTAATTAAATAATAGTTTCACATATTTGAGTGTATAATGCCGACTGAAATTGTAGTTATATCGAAATAGAACTGTAGGGTAGTTTTGTTGAAAGGGAACTGCAGTATATATAAAATGGAACTGAATATGTTATACACAGAGTTAACGGCGCGGAACGGAACCGTTTCAGCCGTTTCTTTTCATTAAGCTAAACGGCATCGTTTTGATACATGGACCACAATGTATTGTAGACCGCGGCTCGCAGTAAAATTTGCGGAAGTACTCCTGACCCTTTGTTAAGGGAATAGCCATATTGGGTCTGGCAAAGTGAGAGTTGGCATTGGCTGGCAATAAATACATTTGAAAGACGTGAAAAATAATTGACATTCTTTTTTCTTTTTTTAAAATCTAGATTGAAATTCCAATACATTGTTGTGATGCAAATTAAATGATCTTGTCCGTTACAAGAACAGTGGTCCAAGCAACATACTTTCCACATGCAAAAATTACACTCCTTGAATTATATGATCCGAAAATTTTGAACCTGACTCGATCTCTAGAAGCGTCTATTGGTCTATTTGCTTATTAATTACTCCAAATTGTTAATAAATCTTTATTTCAGCTACCAATAATTGAATTGTTCATATATATTTGTCCAACAAATTTTTTTCACATGAAAAAAATGAGAGTGCATTATGGAGTAAGGACCACTATACTATTCCAGCAAGGGATAAGGTTTTATCCTTCCACGCCATGACTCTAGCTTCAAAATTAAATCAAGGAAGTTCTAAAATGAAATATTATTTTCATTTGAATTGCTTCGTACATTCAATGCCCTTATACATATGTAGCTACAAATATACTAATAATAAGTCTTTCGTTTTACAAGTTTAACTTTCATCGGAGTACTTTATTAATCTTTTTGATTTGAGTAGGTCAATTATGGACAACCTAAACTAGATAATCTCATTGTCGTTTTTTTTGCTTGCTAAGGCCAAAAGCTCAAGTTTATACAGTTCAATTCACAGCCTATGATAGTGGATGTGAGTTTTCCTCATCACCACTATAAATATCAAATCTTTCATAATTATAATAATCACAATATATAATCAATTGTCATGATAACCTAATAATAAGCACTTAATGACTATACGTATTATACCTTCTTGTGGTCCTTTGCTGGCTAGGGTCATAGGGCGAGGGCATTGCCCACATACTCACATAGTGAGAAGTGGGGTTTACCTCGTTAATCCAATATATATATATATATATATATATATATATATATATATATATATATATATATATATATATATATATATATATATATATATATATATATAATTGTTAATGTTAACTACTAACTGCTAGCTTAGTAATTATATATTTGATAGTTTTAACATATATTATCAAATTGTAAAAAGTCAAGATCTTGTAGTCTAGTTGCACCTAGTTACACCCCGTATTATTCTTGTATGAAAGGGGTTGGTTCAAGCCTTAGTGGAGGTGATATTGACGGAGTTGTGAAGAGGAGAGGGCAATGATTGGCAATCGGCTGTCGATAAGGGATCCTTACTCCCTTCAAATATCATCAACGTAACATCTTTTCAATGAACACTTGATTTTCCTAATTCGTTTATAAGTTGTACAAACCTTATTGAGATATATTGAATTTGAGCCGTGTTTTCAAATTTTCATGTAGACAAATTTGTTTTGGCCCCTCCCCTCTGCCATTACTAATTCAAGATGAAGTTAATAGGAAAAGGACAAAGTAAAGGCAGAAGGAATATGGATATGTGAAAAACGTGTATCCTTTACAAGAGTGAATGTTTTTAATTTCATACACAAACTTACCCATACTTATTACCTTCATTCTCTATAAAAGGGACCTCCAAGTCTTCCTAGTCTCCTCACCAAATCAAAATTGCTCATTTTCAATCTTCCTTTTGCTTTGCTTCTCAATTATCATCCAAGAAATCATGGCCTCCGCAGTTCCTATGGATACCATAGCTGGACCATTTGGATTCAGCGGTGGAAACTTTTGGAGTTTCCGACCTGTAAACAAGATAAACCAGATAGTCATTCATTATACCACTGGTAACAACCCCATTGCCTTAACTTTTTCTAGCACTAGAGATGATGGTTCAAAGGATACAATCACAGTAGGAGGAGGAGGACCAGAAGTCGTCGTTAACACTGACACGGTTATACATTTAATTTTATACTATCTTACTTTAATTTTTCAATTGTGATTTATATGCTAGAAGTTGCTTCTCTTAGCTTATTACTAACTCTATTTAAATTAGAGGTAATTAATTTTTGCTTCATTCATGACATGTATAACAGGTGAATATTGGCGCGGATGAATACTTGGTTCATTTTAGTGGAACGTTGGGAACTTTCTTGAGTAACAACGTGGTACGTTCAATAAAGTTCACTACCAATTTGAAAGACTACGGGCCTTTTGGACCCAATGTTGGAGAGCCATTCATGCCTGTGAATGTCGTTCCCAATAAGATTGTTGGATTCGTTGGCCGCGCTGGATACTTTATTGATGCTATTGGTACTTATAATTTCGATAAGTGATAATGTGATCTATCTATTGTCACTCTCAATCTTAATGCTCCATTGGAACACGTCTATGTGTTGTTTGTTGAATAAGTTCCAAATGGTTTGAATAATGTTGTATTAAGCATTGCTTCTGTTTTATGGTTGTCAAATGTGCTCTCGTGTATGAGCATATTAATAAATAAAGTTGTTTTTATACTTTGCTCTTTAATAATATACTATATTATATATGTGTCTCAAATCAACCTTTTTATTGTAAAAAATGACTGGAAGTTAAAAACAAAATGTAATATCACCCTTATGAAACCATGACAAACTAAATTTGCACACCCAATGCAAAACCTAATTTATGCTATACACTTACTCAAGGGATCAACAAAACAAAATCCGTACCATAGAACCTATACTAACATCCTTAACAATAAATCTAACTACGTAATGGCTGAAGTAGAAATTCATTTTGATCCAATCGAGTTGGTCAGACATTTGGATTGATACGAAAGATTTGAAGTTTAACTCCAAGAGAAGTTTATTAACTTTATCTATTTGAATCGGTCAGTTATGGACAATCAAAGAAATAAAAATTCATATTGCCCATTTAATTAAATTGTTTAACGGACATTAACATTTATACGTACTATTTGTCTCCATTCAGATGGCAAGATACACCTATATACCATGGTCCCAAAATGCCACCGTTCCATAAAGTAGAGAAACGGTTGCCGTTAAATTTTAACGGAGCTTCGTAAATGATACTACAATTCATCTAAAAAGATACCGCATCACATTTGTTTTTATACTATCAAATGAAATTGTAATTATATCAAAATGAAATTGTAGTTGTGTTGAAATGAAACTACAGTGTATTATAAAAGAAACTGTAGTTGTGTTAAAAGGAAACTGAATAACCGTGTTTCACATATTTGAGTGTATAATGTCGACTGAAACTGCAGTTACATCAAAAAGTAGCTGTAGTTGTGTTGAAAAACGAATCACAATATATTATAAAAGAAACTGTGGTTGTCTTAAAAGGAAACTGAATAATAGTTCCACATATTTGAGTGTATAATGCCGACTGAAACTGTAGTTATATCAAAACAGAACTGTAGGGTAGTTGTGTTGAAAGGGAACTGCAGTATATATAAAATGGAACTGAATATGTTATACACACAGAGTTAACGGCGCGGAACGGAACCGTTTCAGCCGTTTCTTTTCATTAATCTAAACGACATCGTTTTGATACATGGACCACAATGTATTGTAGACCACGGCTCACAGTAAAATTTGCGGAAGTACTCCTGACCCTTTTAAGGGAATAGCCATATTGGGTCTGGCAAAGTGAGAGTTGGCATTGGCTGGCAATAAATACATTTGAAAGACGTGAAAAATAATTGACATTCTTTTTTCTTTTTTTAAAATCTAGATTGAAATTCCAATACATTGTTCTGATGCAAATTAAATGATCGTGTCCCTTACAAGAACACTGGTCCAAGCAACTTACTTTCCACATGCAAAAATTACACTCCTTGAATTATATGATCCGAAAATTTGAACATGACTCAATCTCTAGAAACGTCTATTGGTCTATTTGCTTATTAATTTCTCCAAATTGTTAATAAATCTTTATTTTAGCTACCAATAATTGAATTGTTCATATATATATTTGTCCAACAAATGTTTTTCACATGAAAAAAATGAGAGTGCATTGTTGAGTAAGGACCACTATACTATTCCAGCAAGGGATAAGGTTTTATCCTTCCAGGCCATGACTCTAGCTTCAAATTAAAATTAAATCAAGCAAGTTCTAAAATGAAAAATTATTCTCATTTGAATTGCTTAGTACATTCAATGCCCTTATATATATATGTAGCTACAAATATACTAAGTCTTTCACTTTACAAGTTTAACTTTCATTGGAGTACTTTATTAATCTTTTTTTATTTCAGCAGGTCAACTAGGAACAACCTAAACTAGATAATCTCATTGTCGTCTTTTTTGCTCGCTAAGGCCAAAAGCTAAAGTTTATACAGTTCAATTCACAGCCTATGATAGTGGATGTGAGTTTTCCTCATCACCACTAAAAATAACAAATCTTTCATAATTATAATAACACAATATATAATCAATTGTCATGATAATGTAATAATAAGCAGCACTTAATGACTATACGTATTGTATACACTGTGCAATCATATTGGAATCAAATATATAAGTTGTGGCCAAAGACTTTGTGGTCAAACGGCACCCGGTGTACACGGGTTCGAGCCTCAGTGGAGTCATCTTTTAACAAAACTTATTGAGATATATTGAATTTGAGCCGTGTTTTCAAATTTTCATGTAGACAAATTTGTTTTGGCCCCTCCCCTCTGCCATTATTAATTCAAGATGAAGTTGATAGGGAAAGGACAAAGTAAAGGCAGAAGGAATATGGATATGTGAAAAACGTGTATATCCTTTACAAGCGTTAATGATGGTAATTTCATAGACAAACTTACCTATACTTTTTTTTTTTTGAGGTAAACTTACCTATACTTATTACCTCTCATTCTCTATAAAAGGGACCTCCAAGTCTTCCTATTCTCCTCACCAAATCAAAATTGCTCATTTTCAATCTTCCTTTTGCTTTTCTTCTCAATTATCATCCAAGAAATCATGGCATCCGCAGTTCCTATGGATACCATTGCTGGACCATTTGGATTCGCCGGTGGAAATTTTTGGAGTTTCCGACCTGTAAACAAGATAGACCAGATAGTCATTCATTATACCACTGGTAACAACCCCATTGCCTTAACTTTTTCTAGCACTAGAGATGATGGTTCAAAGGATACAATCACAGTAGGAGGAGGAGGACCAGAAGTCGTCGTTAACACTGACACGGTTATACATTTAATTTTATACTATCTTACTTTAATTTTTCATTTGTGATTTATATGCTAGAAGTTGCTTCTCTTAGCTTATTACTAACTCTATTTAAATTAGAGGAAATTAATTTTTGCTTCATTCATGACATGTATAACAGGTGAATATTGGCGCGGATGAATACTTGATTCATTTTAGTGGAACGTTGGGAACTTTCTTGAGTAACAATGTGGTACGTTCAATAAAGTTCACTACCAATTTGAAAGACTACTGGCCTTTTGGACCCAATGTTGGAGAGCCATTCATGCCTGTGAATGTCGTTCCCAATAAGATTGTTGGATTCGTTGGTCGCGCTGGATACTTTATTGATGCTATTGGTACTTATAATTTCGATAAGTGATAATATGATCGATCTATTGTCACTCTCAATCTTAATGCTCCATTGGAACACGTCTATGTGTTGTTTGTTGAATAAGTTCCAAATGGTTTGAATAATGTTGTATTAAGCATTGCTTCTGTTTTATGGTTGTCAAATGTGCTCTCGTGTATGAGCGACGGCATATTAATAAATAAAGTTGTTTTTATACTTTGCTCTTTCCTAATATATTATATATGTGTCTTAAATCAGTTATGCTATACACTTACTCAAGGGTTCCACAGAACAAAATCCATACCATAGAACCTATACTAACATCCTTAACAATAAATCTAACTACACGTAACGGCAGAAGTAGAAATTCATTTTGATCCAATCGAGTTGGTCAGACATTTGGATTGATACGAAAGATTTGAAGTTTAACTCCAAGAGAAGTTTATTAACTTTATCTATTTGAATCCGTCAGTTATGGACAATCAAAGAAATAAAAATTCATATTGCTCAATTAATTAAATTGTTTAACGGACATTAACATTTATATGTACTATTTGTCTCCATTCAGATGGCAAGATTCACCTATATATCGGTCTCGATTGCATTACATGCTTTCAATGAATTATAAGTTATATATAGCTAATATCGAAAACACAACTTTATTTTCTTAGATTTAAGCAATAGTCAGTGCCACATTTCAATGATAATATGTTAAAATCAACCCTCTAAGTATTATTGAAACTATATAAGGAGGCATTGTGCCAAATGACAACATGCATAGCCTTTCTCATACACACCCACATTATTAGCTTTAATTAATTATCTATATATTTATTTTATTGATTATATTTTCTAATTAGAACCAAACAAAGACAATACATTTACAACTATCATAGATAAAAAATTTGTTTAGTTTTGACAAAGAAAAAAGTCTGTAGAGAAATTTGAAAAGTCTAAATTGAATACCATCAAACTTTTAAAATCATTAAAACTCTTTAAAAATTTTGATTGAAAACACCACCTTAATCGTGACAAAGAGAAATTATAGACCAAAGAAGACAGGCGGTGTAATGTGATGACGTTGATTAATACTAATTGTTTAATTACTGACACATAATTTGAATGTTATTTTGTACCAAGGTCCACAATGTAAAAGAGACCCTGATTCATGATATAATTTGCTGGCAATATATACTCCGAGTTAAAAATATTACAGGACCTCTATAAATAGTATCCAAAAATGATAATAACAAATCAAATTGCAATTCCACTCCATTATTGTGATGTGATGCAAATGATCTTGTCTTGTCCCATACAAGAAGAGTGGTCCAAGAACCTTACTTTCCATGTGCAAAAATTACACACTTTTAATTATGTTGGCCAAAAATATATGAATCCGTTTCCTCCTACGTAAATAAAAAATAAAATAAAATAATTGGTGAGCCATTCAATTAGTCTCTATTATCCCATTTTTGTAACCTTTTCTTGTCGCGAATCTTTCCCTAAAAGGAATGAATTGAATGCTATTTGGAAGTTTCTTTAGATATAGCTTTTGGAGTAGATGAATGAGTAAGGCGAACAAAGAGGGAAGTCTCGTGAAAAAATTAAAAAACAGTAGCAAATTAAATATTTGATTATTTCAAAAAAAAAATAAAAATTACAACACCCTTTCAATAACGGCATATGGATTGTTACAAACACTAACAATAACAAACACGATAAGAAAAATGATAACAACCAATATTTAGGTAGCATTTTGTTGGACATTTTTATATTTTATTATTGAGATTTGATAGCAATTATTCTTGAGAGTTGAGATGGAGAATGGCAAAGATGTGTTAGATTACAGATTAGAGGGCGAAGTTCAACATCATGCTATACCATCAGAACATTGTGTTTACTGAAATAAAATAATGTCTTCATAACTATAACTCTTAGTGTAATGGTAAACATTTGATCTTAACAAAGGGATAAATTAAAAATCGGAGGAGAGAGAGAGAGAGTGTGTGTGTGTTTAATTCATTATTATTATTATTGTTGTTGTTGTTGTTGTTGTTGTTGTTGTTGTTGTTGTTGTTGTTGTTGTTGTTGATATATAACATTGGCTGTTCCTATTATTTAAGACTAATTTAGTGACACAAACCCAGATTTAATATGAGTTACACCATTTATTTAGGAAAAGGTTGTCCTAAAGTTGTTTTACATTATACACACGTTAAGATTAGAGTTTGACATTGCAGTTATGTTGGATAGAGGCTTGTACAGTCAAGTCTAACATTCGACTATTGAAATATGACACTAACTACTGCAAACAATAGAAACAAACTAGCGACGGAATATTCCGTCACTATTCCTTTACAAAATTCGTCAATCAAATCATCGCGAAGAGGAAAAAACGACAGATTTGTTTTTTTAGCGATGGAAAAATTCATGGCTAAATCTAGTGACAGATTAAGAATTCGTCGCAAGTGAATAGCAATGCTACTTTTAGCGACAGATTTAATCCGTCGCAACTCACTTTAGCGACAATTATTCATTTTAGCGACGAAATGTTTTGTTGCCAGTTCTGCATTTTTTTTTGTACTGATATGATGAAATTCCCTCGCCCTATGAGCCTACACCCTTGCTCGACATGATAGTTCGTGGAGGGGTAAATCACGCTATCTTAATGACCAATTAAGTGGGAAGACAATGTCTGATGCCTATAAAGAGCTCACCACATTGAATGTAAGTGGAACGTTTGAAATTTACCTGGATAACTATGTCTTATGTCCAATAAAGTTAACTACCGATGTGAAAGAGTATGGGCCTTTTGACCCTAATGTTGGGTCTGGCAAAGTGAGAGTTGGCATTGGCTGGCAATACATACATTTCAAAGGCGTGCAAAATAAGTGACAATTTTTTTTTTTTTTTTTTTTTGTGGCAATTCTACTCCATTGTTGTGATGCAAATTAATGATCTTGTCCGTTACAAGAAGAGTGGTCCAAGCAACTTACTTCCCACGTGTAAAAATTACACCCTTGAATTATATTGATCCAAAATTTTTGAGCCCCGACTCTCCACAAGCAGTCTATTTGTCTATTTGCTTACTTGTCTTTGAATTGTCATAGATATTTGCCCAACTAATTTTTTCACGTTAAAAAAATGAGAGTATATTGTTAAGGACCACTGTACTATTCCAGCAAGGGATAAGGCTTTATCCTTCCACGCCATGACCCTAGCTTCAAAATTAAATCAAGCAAGTTCTAAAATGAAATATTATTCTCATTTGAATTGCTTAGTACATTCAATGCCCTTATATATATATATGTAGCTACATATATGCTAATAATAAGTCTTTTAATTTGTTTTACAAGTTTAACTTTCATTCAATTCGGAGTAGTTTATTTTTCTTTTAGATATGAGCAGGTCAACTATGCACAACCTAAACTCCTTAACCTCATTGTCGTCTTTTTTGCTCGCTAAGGCCAAAAGCTAAAGTTTATACAGTTCAATTCAGTGAATTCACAACCTATAATAGTGGTTGCAAGTTTCATGATCACCTAAAAAAATAACAAATCTTTCATAATTATAGTAACACAATATATGCTAAAGACCTTGTGGTCTGATCTAGTGGCACTCGGTTGCCCCCCATATGGGTGGGAGTGGGTTTGTGCCTCAGTAGAGGCAATATTGGCTCTTTGGGCTTCTCATTTGGTAACAGAGTTAATAGTATTCAAATAACATCTTTTCAACGTACACTTGACTTCCTGATTCGTTTATAAGTTGTACTAACCTTAATGAGATTGAATTAGAGGGGTGTTTTCAAAATTTAATTTTAGTTAGACAAATTTGTTTTGGCATGTCCCCTCCCCTCCCCTCCCCTCCCCTCAGCCATTACTAATTCAAGATGAAGTTAATAGGAAAAGGACAAAAGGCAGAAGGAATATGGATATGTGAAAAACGTGTATCCTTTACAAGAGTTAATGTTTTTAATTTCATACACAAACTTACCCATACTTATTACCTTCATTCTCTATAAAAGGGACCTCCAAGTCTTCCTAGTCTCCTCACCAAATCAAAATTGCTCATTTTCAATCTTCCTTTTGCTTTGCTTCTCAATTATCATCCAAGAAATCATGGCATCCGCAGTTCCTATGGATACCATAGCTGGACCATTTGGATTCCCCGGTGGAAATTTTTGGAGTTTCCGACCTGTAAACAAGATAAACCAGATAGTCATTCATTATACCACTGGTAACAACCCCATTGCCTTAACTTTTTCTAGCACTAGAGATGATGGTTCAAAGGATACAATCACAGTAGGAGGAGGAGGACCAGAAGTCGTCGTTAACACTGACACGGTTATACATTTAATTTTATACTATCTTACTTTAATTTTTCATTTGTGATTTATATGCTAGAAGTTGCTTCTCTTAGCTTATTATTAACTCTAAATGTATTTAAATTAGAGGTAATTAATTTTTGCTTCATTCATGACATGTATAACAGGTGAATATTGGCGCGGATGAATACTTGGTTCATTTTAGTGGAACGTTGGGAACTTTCTTGAGTAACAATGTGGTACGTTCAATAAAGTTCACTACCAATTTGAAAGACTACGGGCCTTTTGGACCCAATGTTGGAGAGCCATTCATGCCTGTGAATGTCGTTCCCAATAAGATTGTTGGATTCGTTGGTCGCGCTGGATACTTTATTGATGCTATTGGTACTTATAATTCTGATAAGTGATAATATTATCGATCTATCGTCACTCTCAATCTTAATGCTCCATTGGAACACGTCTATGTGTTGTTTGTTGAATAAGTTCCAAATGGTTTGAATAATGTTGTATTAAGCATTGCTTCTGTTTTATGGTTGTCAAATGTGCTCTCGTGTATGAGCATATTAATAAATAAAGTTGTTTTTATACTTTGCTCTTTAATAATATATTATATATGTGTCTGAAATCAACCGTTTTATTGTAAAAAAAAATGACTGAAAGTTAAAAACAAAATGTAATATCACCCTTATGAAACCATTACAAACTAAATTTGCACACCCAATGCAAAACTAAAGTTATGCTATACACTTACTCAAGGGTTCCACAGAACAAAATCCATACCATAGAACCTATACTAACATCCTTAACTATATAATAAATCTAACTACACGTAACGGCAGAAGTAGAAATTCATTTTAATCCAATCGAGTTAGTCAGTCAATTAGATTGCTATGAAAGATTTGAAGTTTAACTTCCAAGAGAAGTTTATTAACTTTATCTATTTGAATCGATCAGTTATGGACAATCAAAGAAATAAAAATTCAGATTGCCCATTTAATTAAATTATTTAACGGACATTACCATTTATACATACTATTTGTCTCCATTCAGATGGCAAGATGCACTATATACCATGGTCCCAAAACGCCACTGTTTCATAAAGTAGAGAAACGGCTACCAAGTTTTAACAGAGCTCCATAAACGAAACTACAGTTCATCTCAAAAAATACTACCTCACATTTGTTTTTATATTATCAAATGAAACTGTAATTATATCAAAATGAAACTGTAGTTGTGTTAAAAGGAAACTACAGTGTATTATAAAAGAAACTTTAGTTGTGTTGAAATGAAACTTAATACAGTTTCACATATTTGAATGTATAATGTCGACTGAAACTGTAGTTACATCAAAAAGGAACTGTAGTTGTGTTGAAAGGAAATTGAATTGTATTATAAAAGAAACTGTAGTTGTGTTGAAAGGAAACTAAATAACAGTTTCACATATTTGACTGTATAATGTCGACTAAAACGGTAGTTATATCGAAAAAGAACTGTAGTTGTGTTTAAAGGGAACTGCAGTGTATATAAAATGAAACTGAATATGTTATACACAGAGTTAACGGCGCGAAACGGAGCCATTTCCGCCGTTTCTTTTCATTAATCTAAACGACGTCGTTTTGATCATGGACCACAACCCATTGTAGACCCCGATCCACAGTAAAATTTGCGGAAGTACTCCTGACCCTTTGTTAAGGGAATAGCCATATTGGGTCTGGCAAAGTGAGAGTTGGCATTGGCTGGCAATAAATACATTTGAAACACGTGAAAAATAATTGACATTCTTTTTTTTTTTTAAATCTAAAGTGATAATATCATATTAGATTGCAATTCCAATCCATTGTTCTGATGCAAATTAAATGATCTTGTCCCTTACAAGAACAGTGGTCCAAGCAACTTACTTTCCACATGCAAAAATTACACTCCTTGGATTATATGATCCGAAAATTTGAACCTGACTCGATCTCTAGAAGCGTCTATTGGTCTATTTGCTTATTAATTACTCCAAATTGTTAATAAATCTTTATTTTAGCTACAAATAATTGAATTGTTCATATATATTTGTCCAACAAATTTTTTTCACATGAAAAAAATGAGAGTGCATTGTTGAGTAAGGACCACTATACTATTCCAGCAAGGGATAAGGTTTTATCCTTCCACGCCATGACTCTAGCTTCAAAATTAAATCAAGGAAGTTCTAAAACGAAAAATTATTCTCATTTGAATTGCTTAGTACATTCAATGCCCTTATATATATGTAGCTACAAATATAATAATAATAATGTCTTTCGTTTTACAAGTTTAACTTTCATCAAGAGCAGTTAATTAATCATCTTGATTTAAGCAGGTCAGATCAATTATAATTTATGGACAACAAAAAACTAGTTAATCTCATTGTAGTCTTTTTTGCTCGCTAAGGCCAAAGCTAATGTTTATACTGTGCAATTCATAATCTATGATAGTGACTGTGAATTTTCCTTGTCACCTAAAAAAAATAGCAAATCTTTCATAATTATAATAACACAATATATATAATCAATTGTCATAATAACGTAGTAATAATAAGCACTTGATCCGGATATAACCATTCCTGACCCTCTGTTAAGGGCCATATCCGAACAAAACATTAACTTAGAAAATGTATGAATGACTATATGTACGGTGTATAGTGCAATCATATTGGAATTCAAACATATATGTTGTGTGAAACAACTTATTGAGATATATTGAATTTGAGCCGTGTTTTCAAAAATTTCATGTAGACAAATTTGTTTTGGCCCCTCCCCTCTGCCATTACTAATTCAAGATGAAGTTAATAGGAAAAGGACAAAGTAAAGGCAGAAGGAATATGGATATGTGAAAAACGTGTATCCTTTACAAGACTTAATGTTTTTAATTTCATACACAAACTTACCCATACTTATTACCTTCATTCTCTATAAAAGGGACCTCCAAGTCTTCCTAGTCTCCTCACCAAATCAAAATTGCTCATTTTTCAATCTTCCTTTTGCTTTGCTTCTCAATTATCATCCAAGAAATCATGGCATCCGCAGTTCCTATGGATACCATAGCTGGACCATTTGGATTCGCCGGTGGAAATTTTTGGAGTTTCCGACCTGTAAACAAGATAAACCAGATAGTCATTCATTATACCACTGGTAACAACCCCATTGCCTTAACTTTTTCTAGCACTAGAGATGATGGTTCAAAGGATACAATCACAGTAGGAGGAGGAGGACCAGAAGTCGTCGTTAACACTGACACGGTTATACATTTAATTTTATACTATCTTACTTTAATTTTTCATTTGTGATTTATATGCTAGAAGTTGCTTCTCTTAGCTTATTACTAACTCTATTTAAATTAGAGGTAATTAATTTTTGCTTCATTCACGACATGTATAACAGGTGAATATTGGCGCGGATGAATACTTGGTTCATTTTAGTGGAACGTTGGGAACTTTCTTGAGTAACAATGTGGTACGTTCAATAAAGTTCACTACCAATTTGAAAGACTACGGTCCTTTTGGACCCAATGTTGGAGAGCCATTCATGCCTGTGAATGTCGTTCCCAATAAGATTGTTGGATTCGTTGGTCGCGCTGGATACTTTATTGATGCTATTGGTACTTATAATTCCGATAAGTGATAATATTATCGATCTATCGTCACTCTCGATGCTCCATTGGAACAAGTCTATGTGTTGTTTGTTGAATAAGTTCCAAATGGTTTGAATAATGTTGTATTAAGCATTGCTTGTGTTTTATGGTTGTCAAATGTGCTCTCGTGTATGAGCGGCGGCATATTAATAAATAAAGTTGTTTTTATACTTTGCTCTTTAATAATATATTATATATGTGTCTTAAATCAACCTTTTAGGGGTTGAAGTGCCCAACTGGCTGATGCTCGGAGGAAAAATTGTTGAGCAGAGGCCCCTACTTCTCGAAAATGTGATAGTGGTACATAAGGAAAAAAAAAAGTTACATCTTCGCTACGAGCTATAACTTTTAACGTGTTAATAAGCATTTAATCCTAACATAATAAATTTATGCATTCACTTATAACTATACTTTTTTTAACATAATAGTAAACATTTGACCAAATTATATTACAATTGCTTATCAATTACTTCAATTCAAATTGCTATTTCAACAACCAAGATTGATATGCTTAAAAATACTGTGAGTGGGAATATTGATTTGTGACATCTACATCTACTCGGGCAAACAATTCCCATCTTGCGGAGAAAATGAAATCAACAATGGAAGAAAACCCTCAACTAAATTAAAGAATGAAGTTCAAGAATTATATTGAAGATGAAGTTTGAACGATATGAAAAGTATGAAGAGTTACTAGATGCAAAGAGATCAACCCAAGATTGGTATCAATATATTATTAAAATTACTATTATTAATTATTGGATAACTTTTTATAATAACTCTAATGCATCATAAATAATATTTTAGAATTGCAAATCTTGGTAACCATTTTTTGTAAATTACAAGGTAAGATACACAACTAAACTTGAGTTCTTTTTTATAATTTGCAGTAAATCAACTACTCATAAATTTTTATTTTTTAATTGGCTTTTGTAGGGTATAATTTTTAACGTAGTTTGAACTTTTGGAATCAAAAAATATCTGAACGGACCGTAAGCCAGCTACAAACCAACATTATTTAGTACTTTTGGTGTTAGAGCATCTTTTGTATCATTGTTAGAAAGAGTTGGAACATCTTTAGTACTATACCCGATTTTTTGCTAAAGACTTTATTATCTTTATCACAACTTTAACAAGAATTTAAAAGATTCAATAAGCGAATTTTGTTGGAGGTACTTACAAGAATGAAGAACTTGTCCCTTACAAGAAGAGTGGTCCAAGCAACTTACTTTCCACGTGCAAAAATTTCGAAAATTTATGAACCATTTACTCGTAGGCAAATAAATAAATAAATAAATTTGTGAGCCATTCAATTACTCTTTCTATTATCCCATTTGTCTCCTCTTGTTGTCGCGGATGTTGCCCTGGATTGAATGCTATTTGGAAGTATCTTTAGATGCAACGTATTGAGATGGACGATAGAGGAAAAGAATAGTTTTAGACGAAAGCTTGGAGCGTCAAGTCTGGCATCATCGTGCAGTGTTGTAAAAATCCCGCTTAGGTGCCGATTAATCGCCGTTTAGGTGCGAGGCGTCGGTCGACCGTCAGCGTATCACCTAAATTAGTGGTCTAGGCGGCCGACTAGACCACCTAGACCTCCTAGGCGCCGACTAGACCTCCTAGGCACCGACTGGCTTAGTCGGCCGATTGGCTATTGTTAAAAAAAAATGGTTATTTTATCAAAACAATATTGTTTGAACAAAATAACTCTAAATTGTTCAAACTCGATATTTTTTAGAGTAATATTTATTATTTTAGTATTAACTACTAAAGTATTATAAAATTTATAATTATTAGTCTTTAAAAATTAAAAATACTTAAACAAATTTTTAAAAATAAAAATAAAATAAAAAAAATACACGGGCGCCTGGGCGCCGATTAGTCCCCGCATAGACGCCCTAGTCGCTAGGCGCTCTACAAGCGCCTGAGGAGCGCCTAGCGATTTTTTCAACCATGGTTATAATTATCAAGATCAGAAGAGCAGAGGGAGAAATAGAATAAAAGAAAAGGATATTATTATTATTATACACCTAATAATAGGCGCAACATTATTTATTAATATGCTCACACAAACATGAGAGCATATATGAGAAGCCTAAAACATGCACCGCTCCATACAACGTTATCAAACCATTTGGAACTTATTCAACACAACAAACCAAAACATAAATGTGTTCCAATGGAGCATTAAGCTTCAGAGTAACGATATAACTGATCACTCAAGGCGCATTATAAGTACCAATAGCATCAACATAGAATCCAGCTCGCCCGAAGAACCCAACAATCTTGCTGCCGTTTTGAGTCTGGAAGTTGAATGGCGTTCCAACATTGGGGCCATATGGCCCGAACGCTCTTACGTTGGTAGTAAACTTTATAGATCGTAACACATTGAACGACATATCTATAAAAGGCCCAAACGTTCCGCTTATCTCAGTCAGGTATTCTTCCGCGCCATCAATATTAATCTACTCAGGCACATCATGAATCAAGAAAAAGTTAGAACATATGTATATCACAAATAATAAATTAAACAAAAATATACAAAATTAAATGTATAACCGTGTCGTTACGGATGACGGTGGTATCTGTCCCACCTCCACCAATTGTGAGGGTATCCTTTGAGCCATCGTTATTAGTCGAAGAAAAAGTTATACCAATGGGATTGTTATTCCCAGGCCCGCCAGACGAAATAACAATTTGATTGATCTTGTTAACAGGTCGGAAACTCCAAAAGTTACCACCATTGTTTCCCAATGGACCCGTTGCGGCATCAGTAGAAACTGCCATTGTTTGTTGAATGATAATTGAAAAAGCAAAAGGGAGAATGAAAATTAGAAAGTTTGGTGTGGAGACAAGGAAGAGTTATGGTTTTTTTTATAGAGAGTGAAGTTAAGTAAAAGGTAGGGTGAAATACGTATTGAGTTGTTGAACTAATTTTTGTTCACGTCGGAAGTGATGAGCTCCTACTATACTTGCCAGCATAACATGCATATGAGGTGACTGCCCAACTCAATTTCATGGTAGCATAGCTTGGCCTTTTGCATAATTGAAGGTAGATAGAGTCGTGGCATGGAACAGTAAAACCTTGTATCGTGGACCCTAGTCTAAAATGGTTTACAGTTAATAAATTATGTACATGTAAATAAATTGAAAGCACGTTAACTACATAGGTATAATATGTTAATTGCAGGCACATAATATGCAACTAACATATTTTGTGTCTGTAGTTAACAAATTATGTGTCATTCAATTCATTTACATGTATATAATTTATTGATTGAATACACATAATATGTTAACGATAAACAAAAGTTTTGGATCAGTGTATAGGATGCAAGGTGCATGGACCCTGGTCCATGGTATAACAATTGACTTCGACAATTTATATCATAGATCAGGGTCCACATAGCATTATGGACCGTGGATTGAAACAACAAGGTACAAAATTCATACTCATAAAAGTAGAATTTCATAACATAGCATTATGAGTCCAGCTGGATTGAAAGGACGAGATACAAAAAATTCATACTCGTAAGGTACAGAATTTCATAACACAATACATAAAAAATCATAACACAAGACACATGCACATGTTATATATTTACTTATTTTTCAAATTTGATTTAGGTACATAATTTGTGTTCATATGCACAAAATTTCACAACATAAGACATAAAATTATAGCATAAGACACAATTACTATTTTTTTCCAGGTACAGAATTCATACTCATAAGGTATAGAATTTCATAATTCAAGATATATGGCTTTGTTTGACAGAGCTTATCACTTATTTAAACCACTAATAAGTTATAAGCTCTGCTTGGTAATGTTTCTAAAAATAAGCCTAGTAGTTCCCTAACTTTTTTTCTATCTTTATCCTTATTATTTTGAAGGGATAAACTACAAATAAGTCACCGTACTATTTGGAAACAAGCAATTAAGCCATCGATCTCGAATAACCCCCAAATACACAACTGAACTCGAAAAAAACAAAGCAATTAAGTCACTGAAACCGAAAAAAAAAAATTAATGAGGGGTAGGGGGGGGGGGGAACCATTTATGGTCGCCTTCCCCCGGAGAGGGTGACCTCTTTGGGGGAAGGGGCAACCATAACCATTTCTGGTTGCCTTCCCCAAGGAGAAGGTGACCATTTTTGGTTGCCCTCGCCAGAGAAGGCGACCTTTCCGCTAGTCACCAAAAGTTGTCGTTGTAGTCGTAAGTTGTCGCCGGAAGTTTTTAAAATTGGTTAACTGCTCTTTTTTCTTGTTTTAGTGGCTTAATTGCTTTGTTTTTTCGAGTTCAGTGGCTTATTTGGGAGTTATTCGAGTTCGATAGCTTTAATTGCTTGTTCTCAAATAATACGATGACTTATTTGTAGTTTATCCATATCTTAAATAAATGATATCATTTACAATTTCTAGTTAGAACCCTTTTGGCAGAACTTAAGTTTCAAGTAGTAATATTTCCATCAACGAAAAATTAAGTGCGACCTCTTTTGAGATGAAGGAGATTTGCAACAATATTGCTACTTCATTATGAGATGCTAAATCATGATTATGCTAATAGTTTCATTTCAAAATGTTAAATTTTAATATGTTAAAAAACTATTTAAATTTAAAACTGTTTAAATTTTATGAAGATTTTCTTTTTAGTCTTTTTACATTTATCAACTTATAAAAAAGTTAATTTTACCACACTTTTAAACATAATCAGCTACCTTAACAATTATTCAGTTTTCCACTTCTAACTTATAGCTTTTCAGCTTTCAGCTACCTTTTCCGTTAGGTTTACCAAACATAACTACAAAAATCATAATACAAAGCACAAACACATGAACTAAGATTCATAGTGCAGTGTGAATCCTGGTTCATATTATAACGGTTATATTGTAGTACTCCTTCACAACTGGTTTTATATCTATAATAACCTTGTAACAACCGCCATATTGACCGTAATCCAATTATGTGTGTAAACATGAGAAGGCGTTTAAATTAAGTGCACCGACCAGTATTTATTATTATTATTATTAATGCATAACCCAATTTTCCATACACGTCCGTGGATTATAATAAGGAAGAAGAATTTGATATTTTATAAGATCATATGATCCATGCATGCATGTGACAATGATGGAAAAAGGAAATCAATCTGGCCATTTTAATGAAATAGTATGCCTAGTGAATATAAGCAAAGGTCTCGCCTCCGTATTTAACTGATTTATCATGATTTATATTCTCCTATATGCTTTGTCGTGCCGGAACTTGAGATCTTTGGGGTTGAGAATTAAACCTTTTGAGAAGAGATCGAGAAAGAATTATATATTTTCCGTAACTGCCATAAATTGTTATTACATTATTATGCTAAAACAGACCAGATGGAAAATTGCATGAATAATCTATGATTATATTATATTATCCGAAATTCCGAATGAAATTGTATAGAGGAAGAAACTTATTGATCTATATGTATATGTATTTATGTTAAAATGATATGAATTTTGATTAAAAAAAAAAAACAATGTGTTCCACCTTATGTATTTAGTGCAAAATACTGTATGTAAAAAATCGTGTATATTTATTGTTCGGCTATTGCTTTGAGAGTCGAATTCAATAACCTCCTATCAAAGCGTGACATTTACAGCTACGCAAATTTAAAGAAACAAAATTATCCCTTCATTACAAGTTATAACTTTTGGCCTAGTAATAAGTACTTAATCCTAACAATTGGTATACGTGTTCTTGAACTTAACAATTATCCTAAAACAATGCATGCTAAAACTTTTAATCTATTCATTCCTAATTAGACCAGCAAATTAAAACTAATGTATGGAAAAATTCTGCATATTTAAGGTTTTTCATTTTGAAAAATGCACACTAAATGCAAAATCAAAGTCTTTAACTTAACAACTTTTAGAAAAACAATTATAAAAATGACACATCGATTTGAAAACTAGGAACACTCTTCCTGCGACGGATAAGGTTTTATATTCCCATGCCACGGCTCATTCACATCCGATAACTATAATAACAAACAACTTGATATTTTATAAGACAGTATGTTGATGCATGCATGTGACAATGAAGGAATAATTAATTAAAATTTGACATGACTACAATAAAATAATTTAGAATAGAATTATAGTATTAGAAGCAAAACATGAATTCGCTCCGGGAGGCACAGGAGCTGGCCCACGGGGAATCATCACTTACGCGAATTAAACCCGCGTTCTCCCGAAATTCCTCCCCACAAAGAGAGCTCATTTGTCACTTGAGCTACCCCATTGGGTTGCTAACTTGTCCTTCACGTATAGAAATACTTGTTTAATCACGATGAGGAGGTTCTGGTAAAAAATATTTGGACTTATCTGTTATATATCACGAGTAACGCTACTCACCCCTCTTATATATACTTCCGCTCCAAGGCAAAAACTTGTGTGAGACCGTCTCACCATGAGACGGGTCGGGTCAATATGCAATTGTAACACTTATATGCACAAATGCCATACTTATATGCTCAAATGTAATACTAATCAGAAATAAAATTTTTGTTACTTATAAGGGTAAATGTAATACTTTTAAGGGAAAATACAATACTTTTATATTTCAATTTAAAAGTATTACTTTTTTCCTCAGAAGTATTATATTTGCCCTTATAAGTAAGGGGCACTTGTCAACATTACTTATTATGAAAAATGTATTACTTTTTCTCTTATAAGTAACAAAAATTGTATTTTTGATAAGTGTTATATTTGAGCATATAAGTATGACATTTGCATGGTGCTTTGACCCGACCCGACCCGTCTCACGAATAAGGATCCGTGAGACGGTCTTACACAAGTGTGACCCCGCTCCAATTGTCTTCTCCTTACATGTAATTTTCTAATTGGATAATTAACTTTCTTTTTAAATAATGATAGGGTCAGTCAATTCATAGGCACCATCCAATGAATAGAAATCATATTAAGAAGGGAAAGATATGAGGGAAAATTTAAGATGGGAATTTTCCCTATACCCCCTATAAGTGCCTGATCTTAAGGGGTGAGATCAAATACAACTGTACATATCAATGGTTTGTATTTATTGACTTTTATATGGGTATGGGCATGTGCACCTTTAGCTTCATTAACAATTCCCTCAAGTGGTACGCTAGATTATATTCCCACTCTTAGCTTCATTATATTCTCTATAAAAGGGCCTCTAATTCTTCCTAGTATGCACACCAAATCAAACTTGCTCATCTTCATTCTTCCTTTTGCTTTAATTTTATTTCCAATTATCATCTAAGAAATCATGGCTGTTTCTATGGATACCATAGTTGGTCCATGGGGATATAACGGAGTTTTCGACCTGTCAGGAAAATAAATGAGATAGTTATATCCTATGGTGGCTATGGTGCCAATCCCATTGCCCTAACGTTTTCTTGCATTAATGCTGATGGTTCAAAGGATACTATCAAAGTAGGAGGAGGTGGGCCGGATACCGTCACTAGCACTGACACGGTTATACATTTAACTTTGTACATCTTAATTTAATTTTTCGTTCGTGATATATTTTAGAAGATGCATTATATATTATTCCTTCTTTCTAAATATAAATGTATTTAGAGCTAATTTTTGTTTGATCGTGACATGTATAATAGGTGAATATTGATGGCGCAGATGAATTCTTGACTGGGATAAGTGGAACGATGGGGATTTACTTGGATAACAATGTCTTACGATCAATAAAGTTTACTACTAATGTAAGAGAGTATGGGCCATATGGCACCATCGATGGAACTCCATTCAGTTCCAACATTCCAAGTGGATATGAGATTGTTGGATTTCTCGGTCGCTCTGGATACTATATTGATGCTATTGGTGCTTATATTACACGTAATTAATTATACCACTCTCATGCTTAATGCTCCATTGGAACACCTCTATGTTAGATGTTGAATAAGTTCCAAATGGTTTAAATAATGTTGTATTAATTGTTGTTTGTTTAATGTTTGATTGTCAAATGTGGTATGACGTATGAGATTTGTTGATTCGTCAACTCTTGTTCATACTTATCAATAAATAAATACCGTTATTTTTATATTTGTTCTTTAGTATATAATGTGTATTGGATCTACCAATTCATTTTATTGTAAAAAATGATTTTAAAAATAAGAGAAATATAAGATCATCACACTTAGCTTAAAAAACAAAGATGTCAGATCAGGATCAATTGCACAGCATATGATACTAATTTCATGATCAAACGTTACACTAAGAGCTACTATAGCTTACGTTGTGTAGTAGTCAACACTACTGCGTTCCGATAACAGGATACTGGACTCGACCCTCCAAGCTGCCGCCTAACACAAGACAAACTGAAAATTTACCGATCACGCACTTGAGTCTTGAGGTCAAGGATTTCACTTAACAAATTTAATTTTCTACATCTCAAAAAGGAGTGGCCAAATGGGTGGAGGTATAACCCTAGTATCTAAAATTCACAAGATCGATTTTTGTCAACACCTTCTTTACCTCTCCTGACCTATATGATTTACAGGTTATTACTTATTATTACACAGAAGTCATACACACTCTCATTTAGTGACTACAGATTTAACTCTTCATTCAAAAAAAAAAAAATACCAAAAATGTTTTGAATCCCTTACATTACTATATTATCATAGAACCGTTTTCTAACATCTTTAATAATCAATCTAAGAAACAACTCTATTGGCTAATAAAATTATTACAGCTGGTAGTATTTTGTGATTTTATATATATTATTTTTTTATAATGGATACTACCCTCTTACATTTTCAATCCTAGTATTCATCTCCCACTCGTTGATTAGATTTTCTCTATTTGATTATTAAGTAGATTTGTTTTTAACTTGTGGTGGGTCAAAACTCAAATAATTATTGGGTGAATTATACCATTGAGTAGAGTTTACCTTGCATTGTAGATCATAGTCCAAAAATAACATTCATATTCTGTATTTGTAATTGACAGTTTCTGTACATGTAGCTATCATATTATTTGTATGCAACTATTCTGTATTTTTAGTTGACACATTTTGTACATTGCATGTAGTTGACCGTTTCTGTATTTGTATCTATCATATTATGTGTCAGCAATTATCAAGTTATTTGCTTACATGTACAGAAACGGTTAATTGTAGGTACATAATGTGTTATTATTAAATGTACATAATTTTTGTATCAGGGTTCACAATACAATATGAACTCTGATCCATGGCATAACAATTGTAATTATTGGGCACCTAATGAAAATAATGTGTGTGTGTGTATAATTGGGATAAGGGTCAAATAAACCCTCAAAATATACTAATTTGTGCAATTAGGTCATTCAACTTCAAGATGCTCCAATCAGGCCCTCAAACTTGTTATTTTGGAGCAATCAAACCCTCTAACCTATTTATGACCTGTAATTGTAGGTCAACTAGAGTTCCGGCCAACTTCGACGAACCTCCGACGAACATCCGATCAAATTCTGACAACCAAGTCAAAATATCAACGACCCGCGAACATCCGATCAAATTCTTACAACCAAGTCAAAATATCAACGACCGGCGACCGTTGACGGTCGCCGATCGCGTCCGGCCATGCAGAAGGCGACCAAGTTCGTCGCCATCTCTAGTCGACAGAGAAGCCATCTCCAGTCGATGGAGATGGCGACCAACTTGGTCACCTTCTCCACTGCCGGAGAAGGCGACCAAGTTGGCCGCCTTCTTCTCGCCTTCTCCGGTTGGACGCCACCGGCGACAGTAAACGGTCACCGGTTGTTGATATTTTGATTTGGTTGCCGGAATTTGGTCGGATGTTTGGCGGAGTTGGCTGGAACTCTAGTTGACATGTAATTATCTGTCACAAATAGGTTAGAGAGTTTGATTGCTCTAAAATAAAAAATTTGAAGGCCTAATTGAAACTTTTTGAAGTTAAATGATCTAATTGCATAAATCAGTATAGTCGGAGGGTTTCCTCATCCTATATAATTTAGAATTTGAAGAAACTGATTTAAATGAAAATATGATAATTTTAACAAATCGAAAAACTTTAAAGTTTGGATGGTTGTGGCCGTTGGGAATAAATAAAGAAATGAGTAATTAACAATCATATATATTTTACATTATCAAAAACATAACAAACATATTGACATAAATAATCATTAACAAAGACTTACAATATTTTTATTCGTCCCAACAACAATCGTTTTGTCATCATCTGCTTTTAATTATTCACTTCAAATACTAAAAATTATTATATTAATACAAATACTGAAATACGTGATGCAAGTTGTAGGCGACCAGAAATTGCCCATATATTTAATTTAAAAATCTTAACAAACTAGTATGGCTTATGAAAATAAAGAATGGGTGCGATAGAAGGGATAGAAGGGTTCAGATGAGAACATGGTTCCAGATAAAATGTAATAATTGATCTGATTCATTCATATTGGTAGATTAACAGTTGAAAATGGTTGAAGATTATATGATTGTGAAATGTTTTAGGTTAATTAGATATTGTTAGTGTTGAGCATAAATAATATATAAATATACATGTGCAATTCAACTATCAGCTTAGGCTTTTAGTTGAGATGGAGCACGTGCTTTAATTTGGTATCAGAGTCATGTCAAAGGTCATGTCGGCCCGCAGGCGTGTTGAGCATAAATAATATATAAAGATGCATATCCAATCCAATTATCAGCTTAGACTTTTAGTTGAGATGGAGCACACACCATACCATCAAAACGTAACGGTAACTGCTACACAAGTACGAAAATAAAGATGTCTCTTTGTTACTAGTTATAACTTTTGGCGTAGTATAATGTATTAGTAAGCATTGTGACACAAACTTACTATTCCATCCATGTTCCCACTTAGCTTCATTCCCTATAAAAGGGACCCCAACTCTTCCTAGTTTGCACACCATATCAAACAAAACTTGCTCATTTCATCCCTTCCTTTTGCTTTTCAATTATCATCCAAGAAACCATGGCAGTTCCTACAGATACTGTATCTGGTCCATTGGGAAATTACGGTGGAAATTTTTGGAGTTTTAGACCGGTTAACAAGATCAATCAAATTGTTATTCTTTCTGGCGGATCAGGGAATAACAACCCTATTGGTATAACTTTTTCTTGCATTAAAGATGATGGTTCAAAGGAAACGATCACAGTAGGTGGAGGTGGAACAGATACCAGGGTCACCCGTACTGACACGGTTATACATTTAATTTGTAACATTTTCATTTAATTTATTGTTTGTGATATATATGTTCAAACTTGTTTTCCTTATTACTAAGTATAAATATATATATAAAGTTTTAACTTTTTCTTGTTAGGTTTTTATTGATGGCGCGGATGAATACTTGACTGAAATATGCGGAACGTTTGGACCTTTCATAGATAGCACGTACAGTGTCTTACGATCAATAAAGTTTACTACCAATGTAAGAGTGTTCGGACCATACGGCCCTGAAGTTGGAAGGCCATTCAACTTTCAGGCTCCGAATGGCCAAAAGATTGTTGGATTTATTGGTCGAGCTGGATTCTATGTTGATGCTATTGGTATTTATAGTGCCTAAGTGATTATATCGTCACTCTCAAGCTTAATGCTCCATTGGAACACGTCTATGTGTTGGTTGTTGAATAAGTTCCAAATGGTTTGAATAATGTTGTATTAAGTGTTGCTTTTTAGTTTTATGTTTGTCAAATGTCCTTTGATGTATGAGATTTGTTGATTCGTCAACCTTGTATGCTCATATTAATAATAATAATAAATGTTGTTTTTATAATTTGTTTTTTTAATAAAAAAATAAATAATGTTCAGAGTTAGTAGTGTAAGTGAAACGTTTCTTGTATAAGATTTGTTGGTTGTCAACCCTAGCTTGTACGTACATATTAATAAATAATGTTGTTTTTTTCACTTTGCTCTTTAATAAAGAACATGCCCCTGATCTACCGATTAGCTCTTTGTTCTCATTCGTCAAAAATAATTTTGAATATATATGGATGGATTCAAATGAGAACAGCCATCCTCAATAAAAAATTTGAATGTAGAAGCTCCCTTGGAGCTGAGAGAAATTTTGCAGAAAGATCAGTGTGGTGCTAGTTTCCTTAGGAGAATCCCCGTCAGTAGGGCAGGTGACCTCTTATAATCTTCGGTTTTATCATCTGGGTGTCCCCCTCTTCTCTTTATCAAAAATAAAAAATAAAAAAATTTGGATTGATCTTAGCTATTTATCAAAATTTATTAGTGATTAAGAGTTTCAATAAAAAAAATTACAATTAATTTTTTAATTATTACATACACTAAGTACAAACTTTTAAGTTCACATTATTTATAAAATTGCGGCCGCTAGCCATTTTCCTCTTATTTTTCAGCAACTTACAACTATTGATTTACCAAATAAATGAATCATATCAATTCTCACTTCAGATATGTTTACTTATGGCGGCACACCTTCCTACCGTGGTTTCGGGTTTCTCTCTTCACTCAACAAAAAAGTTGGACAAATTCAATTTCTACCATAAATATTGAGAGTATGGGTTTGAGTTACCTTACCCCCTTTGTGTGTTGTGTGTTGCGTGTAGAAGTGTACACTCTGACGTTGAGTTTCTAATCTAAATTTGCTCAATTTACCTTATCACGTTGAATTCATAGGGTTCAGGATATAGTGTGATATGAATTGAAAAAACATTGATTTTAATATATATAAATATATATTCTAAAAATGTATAAAACGGTTTTAAGCCCAATTAACAACATTTTCAATCATACGAAACTCTTGGTATTCTTCCCCACAAACTCTTCGTATTCCAGAAAACACAATCATATATAGTACTGTCGCTAAAATTAATTCCAGTCATTATCATCACCTCTGATCTATAAAACCGAACCCTACATCAAATCTCTGTTTGTAAGATATATATAATGGCAATACTTTCTGTTTGTAACGCTTTGTCAGATTCAGATACGGAAACGCTTTACGAATCATCGCCAACATTATCAATGGCAATTTCCGCTGTTTCCGTGGCACTGTCGAAGTTCACCGACGAGATTTGCGAGGTCGACGACCGTGCGGAGGAGCTGGTGATGGAGCTAAAATGGATGCAGTGTTTCCTGATCGACGGCGAACGAACGCCGGAAGGGCATGTAAGGGCCGAGTTTTGGTCGCCGGCCATCGAGCGCCTCGCACTTTATGCTCAAAATCTCCCGTCTGGTTTGGATGGGATTTTTGTGGAGATTAAAAATCTGACCAAAAAACTGGCCGCCCTTAGAGAAAAACTCCACCCTTTTGTCACTCATGTTGTTGCGAGTTCACCGGAAGTTCCGCCGGCGGCGGTGAATCTCTGTAAAGTAATAAAAGTGGCGGCGTGGGGATGTCCAGGAGGGCAGAAATGGGATCACAAAGGAACATTAAAACATATTGTTATTGTTCATGGAGGCATCATTGACTCTATAACGTTAACATCCTTGAACCCGGACGGTGACACGGAGGTTCCCACCAAATTTGGCGGCGGCGGCGGTTATAAAACCGTCCAAGTAAGTCCATTTCATCTTTTTAACCAACAAGCTAGGTGTTGATGGCATATAATAATATATAAACATAAATCTGAAAATCTAACTATCAGCTTAAATTTTTAGCTAGTTGAGATGGAGCACATACTTCAATTCGGTATTTGAGCCAACCACATGCCAAAAACTATTAGCTTAAATTGCATAAGGTTTTTTGTGAAGGATTTGTTTTTTTTTTTTTTTTTTTTGTGTAATATAGGTGGACATTGATGCTCCAAAGGAGTGGATTAGAGGCATAAGTGGAACCTATGGAGTTTTTGATGGTTCAATTGTGATAAAATCGCTCAAGATCTACACCAACAGAACTCAACATGGTCCTATCGGCAGTAGCTGCAAGAATGGAGATTCATTTTCATGCATACTAGAAGACGGTAAGATAGTAGGACTCCATGGGAGTTGTGGGATTTATCTTAATTCTATTGGAGTCTACACTGCACCAAAATGATGATTCTATCCCAATTCATTGTTGGAAACTGATGGTCTTATTTGGTATTTAGCTGTTAAAAAGGATATTTGGTAATTAGTTGTTAGCTAAATTCAGTCGAGTTGGGGAAGAAAATTATGTATGCCCAATTAACATTTTCAATCTTTTGAATTTGGGTCATTATGTAGCTAAAGTTCACTTATTTTTCTTCAATATTCTCATTTTAGTGAACAATTGGGTCATTTTAAATTTTATTGATTGATCACTTGCTATTAATTATATTTGACCATCCCTAAAGCACAAGCTTTAAAAGCTAGTCACACCACCAATACCACAGATAAATGGGTGAACTCAAACTGGACGGAACAAGTTTGGAACTTGGGATTGAACCTTCCCTTGAAACGCAAGTGTCACAAATACCACAAACAAACAACGGTGTGAACACAGGGTGGACCGAACAAGGCTATAATACCATATCAAAATCTAAAATTAGGCTGAAGTCCGTCAATTGGGAACGGATTAAATTACACTAACATATTAAATTCAATTAATTAACTAGTTTAACTCATAATTTTATAAAATCATATGCTTCTGTTTCTGTCTTACTTTTCTTTAACAAAGCATTTACGTAGTCAAGAGTGATTAACTATTAAAAAAGCCATGAATGAACAACCCTAATTAAGTAACAATGTTTATTGCCACGACTTAAGAATCTTTCTCCTTCAGCTGTCTTTGTTTACCTTGTACTTGGTCTTGCAGGCCAGATAAGAATTTGTCAGAATTCAATCTTTCTTACGAGTATAAAATTTAAAAAAGAAAAAATTTGATCTACTCCACCAACTCTATAAAATCGAACAATTTTCTAATTTCTAGTCCACAAACCAAATTAAAGTTATTTCCGACAACATCAATGGCCGTTTCCGCTGTTTCCGTGGCACTGTCGAAGTTCACCGACGAGATTTCCCGATCACCGCCGTGTGAGGTTGACGAACGTGTGGAGGATCTGGTGATAGAGCTAACATGGATGCAGTGTTTCCTCGTCGCCGGCGAACGGACGCCGGAAGGGCGTGAAAGGGCCGACGTCTGGTCGCCGGCGATCGAGCGCCTCGCACTTTATGCTCAAAATCTCCAGTCCGGTTTGGTTAGCCCAGCCGTCAAGATTCTGGGGATTGAAAAGCTCACCAAAAAACTCGCCGCGCTTAGAGAAAAACTGCGCCCTTTTGTCACCGCTCATGTTGCGAGTTCATCGGAAGTCCCGCCGGCGGCGGTGAAACTCTGTAAAGAAATAAAAGTGGCGGCGTGGGGAGGTCCGGGAGGACAGAAATGGGATTGTAAAGGGAGTTTGAAACAGATTGTTGTTGTTCATGGGCTAACCATTGACTCTATAACGTTAACCGCCGTGACGCCGGACGGTGACTCAGAGGTTTCCGCCAAATTTGGCGGAGGAGGCGGCGATACAATCGTCCAAGTAAGTCAATTTCGGACCTGTTTAGTAACATAGTTAGATTATCAACCAATTTTAACTTATTTGACTCGGAGCTATAAGCTAACAGTCAATTTAGTAGGATTAGGATAGTTGGATTGGTGCTCGGACTCAGACCAACCATGTTACATGTCGTATCTGTTCATATATAATTTCTCAACCTATTGAAGCACAACGACCTCCCATTTGGGAGAGTCGCTTCATGCCGCTTGACCACAAGGTCTTTGGCTAGAAATTTGTCTTTAATTATTGATAGGTTGGGTGTGTATAAATAATTTTCGTTCAGAAAAGGTGAAATTCCCTCTGAGTCCCATATTTGGATCCGACAAGATAGTGCACGGATAAATCACGACAGCTTATTAGTTGGGAGGACCCGTGTCTGGTACACCCAAGGAATTGAACTCACCACATTGGGTGTAATTCCACAATGCGTATGTTAGGGCTAGTTCCTGTATCCCTGTCCACAATCTATTACTAATCAGGAACCAATTGAATTACTCATGCTGAAGTGTGTATAAATACCCTAAGAAAGGGAGTTCGAGGTTCATTTTTTAACATTTGTAAGGCAATAAAAATACAATTTTGCAAATAATCACTCTAATTCTACTATTTTCCCATTTTTCTTGTAACCTAAGTGATTGTATTGACCTGCCCTAAACTACTTTAGTAGTAAAACCAACCCTCCATATTCAATAATCACATTAAATTTTACTGATGGACATATTTTGTTTGCATAATATAGGTGGATATTGATGCTCCAATGGAGTACTTAACAGGCATAAGTGGAACCTATGGTGTTATTAATAGTTTAACTGTGATAACATCGCTCAAGTTCTACACCAACAGAACTCAACATGGTCCTATCGGCAGCTGCGAAGGTGGAGATTCATTTTCATGCATAGTTGAAGACGGTGAGATAGTAGGACTCCATGGTAGTTCTGGGATTTATCTTGATTCTATTGGAGTCTACACTGCACCAAAATGATTGTATCTCACTTCATTATTGACCGGGATAAGTCGACCTAGAGTGTGGTACTGATCCTTATTTGGCTGAAGCAATGGCGGCCCGAGAAGCTTTGTCATGGCTTAAAGGCCGGGCTTGGTCGATCGAATGTTAGTTATTGTTGAATCTGACGGTTTAAATTTCTGTTTTAATTCTTTAGCTTTGGACTTTTTGTATGTGGGTTTGATTATTAAGCAATGTCGTCGCATTGCTAGCGATATGCACAATATCTCTGTGCCCCCGGGAGGTCAGGTAGTTTATGCTTTGGCTAAGGCGACTGGTTCTTTGTCTGTCCTTGTGTCGTGGGTTTCTTCCTCACCTGCTTATTTTCAAAAAAAAATATTATGGATTTTATATATATCAATGATCAATTTTGTTTTCCATCGTATATATTATGCAACAAATTTGTATTAAATTAAAGAAATCATCTAAGTAATCATACGCAAGAGACTGACAACAAAGGCTTTTTTGTTATCATATATTCTGCTAATGACAAAAGGAAGACAAAAATCAGTACAATGCTATATACATCTCAGAAAATTATTATCAATTGCCTGAAATCTTGCCCACAAAACGTGAAATTCTCATATCCTGACCAGACAGAATCACCTGGAATCTTAATTTTATGAAATGCATGTTTTTTGAGGTTGTTTTTCTTGTTTTTTTTTTTTTTTTTTTTTTGTTTTCCTTATTAAGTATATTAAACTAGTTTTACTATTCTTGTGATCAAGATTTCATCCCCTCCTCTTTGCTAAGTGGAAACTCTTCTTCAAGAAAAAATTGGCAGCTTTATCGTTTCTGTAACAAAGTACTCTCAAGATGGTATTCGGGTCGGACCGGTGCCATTTTCCGGTGGTCGGCGGCATCGGCAGCTTCTGGCCGGCGCCGACGACGCCCATTCCGCTAGTTTCGCAGGCCAAAGTGCTGAAATCTTCGATCAATTGTTCCGTGGATTGGCTCATCAATGAGAGCACTCCTTCCACGGTCTCCGCCTCGCGGTCCACGACGTCTTCGGCGATGGTTCCCTCGCCGCCGGCGCAGGCGGAGAAGATTTTCTTGAGGCTATCGAAGTCTTCCTCGATCATCTGGTGATCGGAGCGGCAAAACACGCGGGAGCTCCCCCCGGCGAGGAGGACCATGAGGTAGGCCTCGAAAGTGGCCTTCATGACCTCTTTGATGGCGGTGGGCTGGGCGCGTTCGGTGACGATGGCGCAGAGGAGCGTGAGGTTCTGTTTCAGGATGCGCAGGGCGGGGTGGATGCGGGCGTTCTCGACGTCGCCGACGTAGAGGCTGCCGTAGAGGACGGCGTTGGAGTCGAGGAAGATGAGGCGGTAGGCGGAGGCCTCGGAGACGTGCTGGACGCCGGTGAGGATGGCGGAGCGGGCGTGCTCGAAGTAGGAGACGGTGCCGCCGGCGGTGGCGGTGGTGCTGCTGCGCGCGTGGCGGTTGCGCGTGGTGGATTGGGCGGTTCGCGGGCCGAGGGCGAGGGCTTTGTCGATGGCGTGGAGCTGGAGGAGGAGGAAGTGGAGGGTGTTGAGGCGGATGTAGAGGCGCTGGGTTCCGCGGCTGGTGGAGGGGCGGACGTGGCTGCCGTCGCTTATGAAACGGTGTTGCTCGCTGTAGACTCCCACGCTGCAGGCGCCCTTCTTCCATAGCCGGAAAAACCTCGAGTCTTGGCTGCATCTTGTTAGTGGAGGGAGGGTGGGGATATAGTTTTGTTTAGATCCTGAAATAGCAAAATTATCAGGTAAATCAACCTAAATTGTTCATAACTAATCTATTAAAATAAAAAATTTAGGTCTATAGGCTAGTCTAATTGCAAGCAGTGTTGCAAAAATCTGGCCTAGGCGCTGGTAGGTCATTTAGGGTATCATCATAATCGTTGCTCTAGACTGGTTGCTGACTAGGCAGCCGCCTAGGCCTCGTAGGCACTGACTTGGCCTCTTAGTCGGTCTATTAATTATTGTGTTTTTTTAAATGAACTATTTCACTCAAAACGATATCCTTTTGTCTAAAATAACCTAAATTGTTGGCATTCTATATTTTTTATATTAATATTTAATATTTTAGTATTAACAACTATCGTCGCCGCCGCCTCAGGAGCCTAAGTTTAACCATGATTGCCCGTCGAACATAGTTTAGCTGGGAAACGAGCCTAAGTTGTCAATAGTTACTGGTTCAAATCAAAAGGCTAATAGGTCACTCTAGCTTAGAGTCGAACTTGACTGGAGAAACCAGCCTATATTACCTATAATTAATCAGTTCGAATGACTCAAACTTAGTCTAACCAACTTGGCTTGAAAATCCAATTTGAGTTATTGGTTTCAACTGAAAATCGAACTTAACCTAACCAACTTGGTCGGAGAATAGAGAAAACGTACCACATAATCCAACAAAGCTGATGTACTCACGGAACACCTGATCGAGGCCCTCTGCAAGACTCTGGACTAAATCATCAGTGATGTTAACTGGAAGTTCAAAGAAAGTCTCCACAGTTTCTTTGGCATGCTTCATTAGCTCTACAGCAGATTGTGCATAGGGTTCGTTCTTTGACTTTGGGTTCCAGGTCTGCAGTTGAAAACAAACAAAAGAAAAAGCAAGAAAATTATTTACTCCTAACCAAGTAATTTTAGATGATAAGAAAAACCAGCAATCATTATTTAATGTCGTGCAGATAAATCCAGCCTTGCAATCCTAGCTGACCAAACTCATAGGACCAATAGATCAGTTCTATTAGGAGTTCAATTTAAAACATTGTACTTACGAAATTAACAGTTTAACCAACTTGGTTGAGGTTACCGAATTGTAACACTTAAATGATTACCTCACTGTCTTTTGTGCTCTGAAAATTCTCCTTCCCTGTCTTAACCCTTTCCTGAATCCACTGTCTAACTTGTTCTACAAAAATGGCATCAACTTCATATGGAACCATTTCTCTGACAATTGTTTTCCCTCCATCCTCACATTCAACCGAGTCTTCAACCACCATTTGAACCAAAACCTTCTCTAATTTCCCTGCTTTCTGGAGCACCTGAACTGTCTCCTTAGCCATTGTGCTTGCGCCTGCCATGTACTGCTTCAGCAGATTCCCGTAGCAGTTGTGCAGCGTCAAGGCTGCAACTCCGGCAGCAATGGGGTGCCATTTCTTTAGTGCAGAACTGAAGATTTCCTTCTCTTTGGCTGCCAATTCCTCTGTTGCATCTGCTAATTTTATCAGTGTTTCACTAGCTTCTTGCTTCTCGAACATCGCCGCGTTTATGTTCCTCTCCTCCAACATCTGTTTTTCATACAAGATTTAGTGATTGAAGCACATAGAAGAGGCAAAGAATCAAACATAGGCTGTCTTCCACAGGCCTAAAAGTAAGTTATAAGCTCTGTTATGACTACCACAACAAGTTGGTAGGACTGCTGACTTGATAACCACAATATTACAAGTTCAGCTTCTCGAAGGAGCGATATATTAGCAGTCTTAATTTGTGTCGGTTACCTATGAGCAATAAAGGCTAATTTACCCAGTGCCCGTCACGGGCAACTTAGGCCGATTTACCGGTGTGTAATGCGTGCGGGTTTTTTAGATCAAAGTCATACAAGGTTTAGTGATTGAAGCACATAGAAGAGGCAAAGAATCAACATAGGCTTGGACAAGTCTAAAAATAAGTCATAAGCTCTGCTAGGACAACCACAATAAGTTGGTTGGATTGTTGACTTGATAACCACAAAATTACAAGTTCAGCTTCTAACAGAAACCGCATATTAGCCGTCTTGGTTTGTGTCAGTTACCTATGAGCAACAAAGGCTAGTTCACACCGTGCCCGTCAGGGGCAATTAGGCTGGTTTACTAGTGTATAATGTGAGCGGGTTTTTGAAGCACTTAGAAGAGGGAAAGTATCAAGCATAGGCTATAAATAAGTTATATAGGCTACTCAACAAATTGGTCAGATTGTTGACTTGATCACAATGTTATAAGTTAAGCTTCTAACAGAAACCTCATATAGCTATGGATAAGAGGGAAAGAATCAAGCATAGGCTATAAATAAGTTATATAGGCTTCTCAACAAATTGATCAGCTTGTTGACTTGGTAATCACAATGTTATAAGTTCAGCTTCTAACAGAAACCTCATATAGCTATGAATAATCTAGACTGGTTTATCCTTGTGACCCTTTATTAATCATAAAGTAAATGTATCGGATGCCTGCCATAAGATAATAACTGCGAATTTCTCTCATCATTCAAGAACAATTAGAAGCTATGCTAAAGTATACCTTTGCAAATGCATTTCTCATGGATGAACGGATACAATGATCCAACCGATTCCCTGCAGAGGCATCAGGAACACCCTCCTTCCCAGCTTCAACAGTCGTAGCATAGCCCGGAACATCCTCTTCCAGTATTTTGGTGGCCAAGAAAACCAAGGGAAGAATATTCTCCATCAAAGCCACATTCCCCTTGTCGAAATTCCGATGATAATCAAGCAACCTCTTCTCCGACCATTGTTTCATGGAGCTCAAAACATCCCCCAACATCTGCACATAAATAGGCTCCCTGTCCGCTTTCTTGGCGTCATTCGCAACCTCCGCTAACATTGCCAGCGACGCGCTGAGCAAATCCGGCTCAACCTGTAAGGTTATGAGTAAAATTGTGTTTATTAATGACAAACCAATAGGCTATGAATAGTGTACAGAACAGAAGAAGTAGTTGGAACGGAAGTTACAACTTATAGCTAGTCTACAGAAACACATTTAGAACAGGGAAATGAGCATAATTAATATTAACCACATGTATGCTTAACCCAACTCCGGATGTAGTGACTCTCTTATATAGGAGGTTATAAGATCAAGCCTCAGTAGAGACGATATTAGCTCTTTGTGCTTCAACAGGTTGAGAAAGTATAGATGAACAGATAAAATGTAATAGGGTAAGTTGTATTAAAAAAAAAAAAAAAACACAACCTGGGTTGTAATAAAATACTGCTCGAAAAGCACCCACGTGAAACACAGATTGTGGATCGATTTGTTCATCCCTAAAGTCGACCATGTCTTCTTCATCAGCTCTAGTAACTCGTCGATCTCGTCGAGGACTAACGTTTCGTCTTTCATGTCGAAGATTGAGCCGAGAAGCGCCATGTAGATGTGAACGTTGAGGGGGAACCCGTCGGCCCAGTGGCAGATATCCGTGGCCAGGCCGTCGAAGCTTCTCCAGGATAAGGTGACCACGCAGTTGACGAGGTTTCTCAGGACCTCAGAGTTTTTTCCGGTGTCGATCGGCTTTGCCTGGGCGGCTTCGATGATCTCCTTGAAGGTCTGGGCGGAGGTGTTGGATTTGTCGAGCGGAACAGCGGGGTGGCGGAGCAGCCCCGCCTCCAGAATCTTGAGCTGCCGCTTCTGCCAGAAATGGTACTCGTTAGGATCGTTGAATTCCGATGGTTTGAGGTGGCGCAGAAGCTCTAGTGGAAGGATAATTGTCTCTGCTCGCCTGCCCATCTGTCGAACAAGAAGAAGAAATAAATTTTGATGAACGAATATGTAAAGAAAATGATGCATTTTTTCCCTAATTTTATGTTTATAGTGTTTTTTTCCTATGAAATTATTCATATATTTATATTAGCCTATCAAAGTGATCATTTTTATCCATTTTTGTTAAATAGACATTTTGTACTCTTACAAATAGATAGTCAGAATAAGACTTAAACACAAATAATTTATCACTACTAGCTAATTCTGTGTTTAAGTCTTAATTACAGAGTATGTTACTAGCAAACATTACTTAAAATCAAGTAGTATAATTATAAAATAGTTGTAAATAAGGTTGGTTATTCTTCGCATTTATTCAGCAATAATTTGTTGGAAAAGAAAATGACTTGAAATACCTATTTTGCCCTTATTTTTAAACTGTCCAAAAGTTTATTTACATTTAATAGATAAGAGAAAATTTGTCATTTTTAAAATAATTGATGGCCTAATAGTTTAATATTGATACATAGGGAGAAAAAATGCTAGTAAATATAAGAAAAAAAAGTGTCATTTTCCACTAATATGCATGCAAAAAAAAAAATGGAAGGGTAGGTTACGTACTTGGCCAACAAGAGTCCGCATGAGAGTTTTTCGTAGCCTATTATCGCTCTGCTCGGTCACTTTCATTTGCCGTCGCATGATTTCCGCCGAGGTCATCGGCCGCCTGGACCGCGACGGCGCCGTGAAGTTCATCTTGGGGGACCCGCCGGAGGCGGCGGCGCTGGGCGAGGTCGGCAGCGACGAGCAGGAGTTGGCTCGGCGGGACGGCGACCGCCGCAGCATCTTCAGACCCAGCGCCCGCTTCACGCGGCTCGTCACGGCCATGCCCACGCCGCCGCCGCCGCCGCCCTGCCCGGGGGCGGCCTTATTCCTGGGCGACCCGGTTCCAGATTCCTGCCCCGACCCGAACCAGCTCCCATCTCCTCCACCTCCTCCTTCGGTCGGATTGTAATACGATAGCGCCGTCCGCCCGCCGAACCCCGGCGACGACCGGCACGCCGTGAAGAATATCTCGTACGCGGCCTCGCGGAAATCGTCCGTGTCTAGGCCTTCCAGCCGCCCGAACGGCCACTCCATGTCGTGCGGGCTCTCCGGGAAGCCCTCGTCATCTTCCCGGCCGGCGGGGCGCTCGGCTTCGTCGGTGGCGGTGCTGATTCGGATAGCGTTGACCATGGCGGTAACTGGTGGTCGTCAGATATCCGGCGGAAGGGACAGGAGAGAGAAACCGGCGAGCATAATATATATCTTCTTTTTTTGTTTTTTTTTTTGGGTTATTTTTTATTTTTTTTTATTTTTGTTTTCTTGAAGACTAAAAGAAATTAGGGAATAGAAAGGGAGGGGAAAAAGATTGAAATGAAGAGAAGTTGGAGAAAGGCAAAGGCTATTGTTTTTTAGCGAAGAAAACGCGATAAGGCAATGGTGGTCGTAATTAAAATCTTACCAGCCAGACACCTAAATTAACTTGATAAGTCCATGAGATTAAGTTTAAGAGGTGACTTTTTTGACATATATATATATATATATATATATATATATATATATATATATATATATATATATATATATATATATATATATATATATATATATATATATATATATATATATATATATCATTTTTCATCATTTTCTCTTTGAGTAAATTAAATAGCATTGCAAGTTCACAATCATAAATTATGTTAAGTTTACTTTTTTGGCATTGTTGGAGTGCTTCCAATATTGGAACAACCCTGGTCAAATTGGTCAGGTTGTTGGTTTGGTAACTATAAAGTTCTAATTTCAACGCGACCTCTTTACGATCCCCAAAAGTGCATTTTTAGATAGCGACAGTAAATTTTTTCGTAAATCAAAAAGATTTTCAATATTTACATTTATGTCTCATATTGATCAATGACGGGGCAGTTTTAGTCGTACTAGAAAAGGTAATCCAATTAATTAAGCATAAATGATGCTTGCGCCTCCACTCTCCCTAACTTGGGAGGATAAGAGCGTGCACGATAGCGATTTCAGGACGATTGCATCCACTCCACTCTTGCAACCAGCATTGCTCTTGTTGGTTTTGTGATCACCGAAGTAGTCAGCAGGCGGTCGATACTACCAGCAAAATTAAATGATTTGTCGGAAAATTACTTTTTGCTCGCAACTCTCGTGTATACTCAAATTGCTAGCCGGAGGTTGAGCGTTTCATTACGAGTGCCTCCTACACCCAGCCGAGTCCTGATAGAGCTGGTCCAACTCCTTCAGTCATGCCTTTTCCTGCCCCTTCGGCTGCCTTGGTTGTTTACCCTTTATCATGCTTCGCCCAATTCCCTTGTCCGTCCTCTCCGTTGCGCCACCTGCCAACCTTAACCCTTCATGCCTAGGTCCATATCCCTTCAACTCTTAACTAAGACAAGTTTCCCATAACCAAAGAAATTATTGAGCATTTTGGGCATTGATTCTACAATAATTCAGCAACACCATAACAGGATGAAGGGGATTAGTCCACAATCCATAAACAACATACCATTAAGTTGTTGGCTAGGGAGTCTTCATTCATGGTGATTGGGGTAAGCTCAACCGGAGATGCTCGGTCTGATTCAGCGCTACACTGCTTTTAGCAAAATGCAAGTCGAGCAACCCAGATAACAGTGCTCTTAAAGAAAACTCGACACCAAAAACACGTTCTGGCATAGAACCTGTGTGTAGCTTCTCCGCCTTCAAGTGAACAGTTCGATCACTTTATGACTTGGATTCTCCTCCTGTACAACACAAGGCCAAATAAATTCAACTACCGCTAACATTACTTTACGTCACTACCATTACGAATCTGATCTATCCAATGCCGGCTATGGCTGCACTTCTACAAGAACAAAACAAAGAAGCATCACCAAGTCCTTTGTCATACCTCCGGGAATATAGAATTTCTGTGCATATCTGTTTTCTTTTCTACTATTCTTATTGTCTATCATCGATATAAAGAGAAAGGTTACCATGTATTCAGTTAAAAAACGAAACAGTTAAATGCTGCTAAATCGTAAATTCATTACCAAAAGACTAATCAGAATCAAGCAGATAGAAGTTCGACATAAAGTAGACTCATATATCTCGCAGACAATGGGAAACGATGCAACAAGCTCATCTAGTAAATAGCTATAAGCACAACAAAGTTGAAACTACTCCTGCAAATATTATAAAGAGCGACGGAAAACTTTACTCGATGAAACTAGTTTACTTAGACTAGCAAACGAGTACTGAAAACTATAGATTCAAGCAATCCAACCAGTCCCGTTTAGCAGGTATGAAGTGTTTGTTGGAAGCGTCATCCCCTCCTCCTCCCAGCATGTGAACTGCAAAATCAGTGGCGGGAAGAGACTCCAATGAGTCGCACATTGCAATTACTGCTGTTGAGATTGCCGACCTGGCATACTACCACTGTAGCTGCTTCCATACCCAACCTGGCCGCCATGGGATCCATTCGAGCCATAATTGCCCGAAGCTTGTGGTATATCGGGTCTCCAGCCTGCACTTCCATATCCAGAATTTCCACCGGCATTGCCATACCCCCCATAGCCCCCGGCCCCAGATTGTAACTCTCCAGTAGCGCCACCGCCAATCGGTGAACTTGTTCTCGGAGCACCACCAGCACGTCCAATAGACCCATAAGCAGATGGATTTCCATAAGCCCCGTCATTTCCACCAAACCCACTATAGCCATAACCTTGGTTCCCATACCCTGCCACTCCCGTCACTGATTGACCTGCAGCAGCCCCGCCACCAGAAGCAGCATTGGAATTACCCCACGGGGCACTTCCATAGCCGACATTCCCATACCCAGAGGGACTCTGAGAGCTCCACGAGCTTCTCGGTCCACCTGCAGGGCCACTTCCATAGCCACTATTGGGAGCATTAGGGTTTCCATAGGGAGAACTGGAAAGGCCTCCATACCCAGTATTCGCATTCCCATAACCAGGATTCGCACCACCATAGCTTCCATAACCACCGTAACCCATGCCACCGGTAGGCGGATATCCATAACCAGGTGTACCGTAACCAGAGGAACCGTAGGAGGGATACCCTCCTCCAGTGTTTTGCGATGCCATGTACCTGTTGGAATCCATTTTATTACCGTAAGGGCTGTTACCAGAAGCACCATACCCCTGGTAATTTCCACCACCCCCGGAACGGCCACTAGCGTTAGGGTTCGCATCTTTGGGAAAAGCACGTTTTACCTCTACTTGCTTGTCGTTTAAATCATGAAAGGTCTTGTGTAAAACCCTGTCTACTGCATCTTCAGAATCGAACGAAATAAAACCAAACCCTCGAGGTCGGTTCGTCTGCTGATCATACATAATAACTACATCAGTCACATTACCATACGTTTCAAAATACTGGCGGAACTCATCATCAGTGAGGGTAGGAGGCAACCCCCCAACAAATATTTTCTTGGTCTTATTATTGCTACCACCACCACCACCAGAAACACTGCTGCTATTAACATTCCCAGCTTTCGAGCTCTGTTGTTCCTCTCTTGATAACGCCCGTTTTGCCTCAACCTATATTTCATAATGTGGTTGTGGTCAATGCAATAGGCAAAAAAACAAGCACAAGTAGAAATAACCATTTTCACTAGAACCTTATAACATCTCAAATTTCAACATAAAGAACTTATCCACCTCATTTGCTGCATATTTGAGGCAAGACCAAACAGCAAGAAATGCATCACATATAGAACCCTAGGCTATATATATGTATAAAAATTTAGTTCCAAAATGCAGTTCAAAATCCCCTTAAACACTATAATGCAAGAGCATCAACAACTGAAGAACAGTGGTGGCATGTATCTATCTAACCTAAACACTATATAACCCTGATTAGCTAAGACAATCAGAGAATTCAACAGAAAAAAATTACCATTGAAGCTCAAAAGAAGCCCAGTAATTACTTAACTAAACAATAAAACTACCATTCTATATCTATCTAACAAAGAATGATAGAATCCCTTTATGCCCAGAAGTCAATTCAAGAGAAAGACCAAAACTTTAGCAGAATAAAGCAAAAATTCTCACCGTACGGCCATCAATGGTGTGCCTATCCTGGAGAACGGTGTCAAGAACACTGGGATCTGCAAATACCACAAACCCAAACCCTCGGGGCTTGCCGGAAACCTTGTCTCTCATCACTACAGTCTGGATCACCTCGCCGTAATGCTGGAAATAATCCTTCAACTTATCCTCGTCCGTCTCCCAAGATATCCCACCAATAAAAAGCTTTCCTTGATCTGAATCCATGTCCCCTCTCCGCCGTCTGTCTGTCGGAAGGAGTTTGGGAGGGCGAAAACCGGCGATTTTGAGGCGGGGACAGAGCAGATAGTGAAGAATTGAGACGAAGAATGTACGGTGCTGATTTTCTTGGACTAATGGTGGCGATTGATTGGCGAAGGATTTTGATGGCCAGATTCTTCGGATTATTCGATGAATTTTGCTGCTGCTTTGGATTTCAATAATTTGTGCTGTAATGAACAAAGAACATTCCTGATAGAAATTATTAGTCCAATTATTAATAATTTATTAATAGTTTGTTTTTTAACACTTATTAATTTTGTTACAAAATAGTATATGCTCATAACTACAGTAGCACAAAGAGTCAATATCGCTCTCACTGAAGCTCGAATGCATGACTTCCCATTAATAATTAATAATGATAAATTAGTAAATACACTAGTTTTTAAATTTATTAAAAAATTATAAACTCGTTATGATAATGTATTATGGCAATTATATAGGAGCATACTCACGTAGTAGCGATTTCAGTGTCATTTTAATGAGTATTTATTCGTTCAGTAAGACAATCAAAAATTAATAACACTAGCTCTATGGAATAATTTAAAAATATATATTTTTTATGTTATGTTTTTAGGATTTTGGAATTACTAAAAGTGTTTCAATATAAATAATTTAAAGTCTTATATTTAATGACTTCAAAATGTCATTAAAAAAAAAAAAAGACAAGCTCAATTTTACTTAAATCATAAGTTGAACTTCACTTTTTCTAATCTCAACTAACAATGTGTACTAGAGAAATACATTCATTTTACTAAACTAAAGTCTACACCCACCATGTTTTACTCCATTAATAGTTTCCCAAGAAAGAAATATCCAAATAGTTTGAAGATTAATATATAACTTGCAAATTTACAACTCAAATTTCCTTAAGTGCGGATTGAATGACTGCACACAAGAAACTGCCGCTGGTGAAACTCGATTACTGATCATTTTTTTCAAACTTTACTCCTGTGACTAATTGAGCTGCATATGCGGGCTTCTTTTGAATAATATAAAATAACAATTTACTGTATATTGTCGACTGTAAATATTATAGATCGTTATTACTAATATAAGTGCACTCTCACACTCTAACATCCTATGTTGACTTGGTGTAAATCATTAGCAAATATGACTTGATGAAACAAAAAGAATATAGTCATTTATGTAGTGCAATATAATTAAGACAAGCAAACAAAAAGTCATAAAATGCCACCATCAACGAACTAACCACCAATTACATATATCATTAACTGCCACAAAATCAACAAGACAAAATTGATTTGCCTGCCAATACAATTTCCTTATAGAGAAAGTAAGACCAATCATAGCTCTTAGTAATGCCATCATAATATATATCAAAGGATGTCAGATACATACATTGTAGGCTTGCTAGCTGTTCTTTGAATACAAGAATTCTTTGATTTACTAGAAAGCATGAACTTGCGTTTTGGGTGAACCCTACTTTGTAACCTTGGTCAACAAAGGATCAGATGGAAGGTAAATCATGATAAATTAGTCTAGAATGTCCATAGCTGAACAGTTCAAACCGAGATGGTCAATAAGCAGCTCCCAGAGGAAGTTAAACTTGGAATCTTGTGATTACAAAGTCAACTGTCCGATCAGCTCGGCTGGTGCCCGGAATACAAGAATTCTAAGTAGTGAGTACACATGAAATGAACAAAAACAAAACTTGGTGGCTATTTGGATTGCTTTGAAGTTGGCTCAACATGATTACAAAATGCGACTTGCATTTTACTCTAAAATGCTACCTCAACCATCACACTAACAGTAAACTAACAATTCCCCATTTTTCTTCAATCCTTCCTTCCTTCTTGCAGCATGCAATCCCCGGGCCTCTAACGCGCACCAGCAGATCGAGGGAGAGGATGGCGGCGTGCTTTGAAAGGTCATCGCCAGCACTGAAGGAGATTCTGCTAAAAATATATCGGTGAGATTAATAACTACTACCTGTCAGCGTCGCAGAAATCCACTGCTTCTGATAAGCAGAATAAGAACACTGACCTTTTTTGCATTGTTATCTGTTAATGAGACAGAGCTGAAACGCCTATCGAGATTGATCATCATCTGCACGAATTTGGCTCGGTGGAATACCATATTCAGGTATGATTGATCAACAATAACTGGACTAATTTCAGAATCCATTATTTCGAGTTTTCTCGTGAGATTTTCACTGTCTGTTTTGATGTTTGGCAGTATTCTGCATCAGCTCCAGACTATGTCTACATATCAATATCAACACCAATCCTGTCTCTAGCGTTCCTACTCACATCCCGCCTCTCACGCTACACTATGGAGATGGTAAAGGGCATTAGTCCAAACGTTGTGGACGTTGTTGATCCTCCAAATGCAGGATACCAGCTCACTTTAAGGCTTGATTTTACCAGAATCCCAAAAGGGAAAGGTTGGAAACTCCTCTCTTTCTCAGGTTTCTATCTAGAATTAGTGTACTAAGTACTGTTGGGCAGAGACCAGTGAAGGGCTAAGTCCAGTATCCTGTCTCTCGAAAATGTGACAGTACAGGAAAATAAAGTTGTGTCTTCACTACAATCTATAACTTTTTGCGTAATGGTAAGCGTTTGATTTTAATAAGTACTAACCGTGATTCCTGCCCAGACTCGATGAAAACGATCACAGCAATCTCCTCAGTTCAGGCTGTGATTTTGAGCTCTCAGCTGAAAGAAATGTTGGTGAATGTCAACTCACAAGATGTGTCTCAAGGGATGTACAAACCAATCAAGCTTGTCTACCACCCAAGAGAGCCTTTCTATGTCATAAAATCAGTAATCCTGCAACCCCTGCAACCTCAAATGCTTTTGTTTTTTTTAATGATAATCCAAGATTGATGTCTGGTTCCTTCTGCACCCACTTTTTCGCCAGCCGGAGAAGATCACTGCAGTGTTCCCAATGCGGTTCAGAGACAAAATAGATGTGGTTATAGCAACATCATTCTTTCAGGTAACAGCCAGCACCAATATAATTTTACTTTCATGGCATCCAAATCACTCGTTCCCACGCGATTTCATTGCATCATCAAGAGTTTCTTGAGCAGGAACTGATGGATGCAGCAAATACACAAGCCTGTGCTAAGGCACCCCATTGCACCTGGTCTGCTATTCCCCCTCCTGAGCTAAGAGGAGAAGCAATTGAAGATTTGAGCACAAATGGAGGGTTTGTTTCTTTCGGTATCAACAAACAAACTCATACTATACACTCAATAAAACCAAACATCATAAATCCAGGGCAACCCCAGCCAATTGGTCAGGCTGTTGACTTGCTAACCACAAAGTTACAAGTTTGACTCCATGTGGGAGCAGCTTATTAGATTTCTTGGTTTGAGCTGATCAGCTAAGGACAATCTAAACTGGTTCACCTCCTTGTGGTCTTTTGCCGTTAGGGTCACAGGGTTTCCCTAATCATCCAAAAAAACATCATAAATCCACAACCTCAAAACAGCAAAGATATACATAATTAGCTATTCTGCAACTTAGTAACAGACTAACAGCCACATATATTTTCTGTCTACTAGGATTCTGCAGTTGCCTCATCTGAATCTTTATGCTTTTTTGTTACTTTGCAGATATAACATCGCGAAACGTTGAAGGCAAAAGACTAGATAAGACTGTGTGGAACCTCCTAAACTTTTATGCATTTGTCAAGTATCATGTCAAGGCAAGATGTAAACTTGTTGTGTGGTTTTGATGTTGTGAACACTACTCCATACAAAAATGCTGATATGGGGAGTGCTTTTGTGTATGTGTGTGTGTGTTTTCAACAGAGCACCCGAGGCTTCATACAGCGAAAAATGAGAATGCGAATGCAGAATTTGGTTGAGGTAATATCACAAACATTTAACAGACAATCTGGTTTTATATTATACCTCTGCAAAGCAAGCATGTCCATTAAGGATTAGAAAATCTTTGGGTGGCAAATTGCAGGTGCTGCAGAAAACAGGCATCCAAGAAGATGATAGGATCAAGAAGGGTGTTCAAGGACGCAATAAACACATAAAGAGACTGAGAATCATCTTCTCATCAAAACTCAAAGTGTGCAGACAAAGATATGATGTTGTGAGTAAGATGAAGAGAATGCGTTCAAGAATAAAGATCCACTGGTTTAGCCGGTTTCGCCGCCGTTGGCTCACAATCCCCACGTTTTCTTCCCTCACAAAATATGAGAAACTCAACTAGCACTATATTACATGATTTACATCATCTCATTCATTATTCAATGTTGGTAATACTTACATTTCCAAGAATCCAAAAAAAAATTGTATTCATCATTTTATGTGGATAGAAACTATATATGTATAAAGATGATTACTTTCTTCAAGAATGACAAAAATCATTTGTACCCGGACCAAGAATATAACAAAGGATTATGTTATTAGTTCAGGAATTGAAGGAAATTCTTCTATGCTGCAAACTTACATTTCCATTTTATTAGGTGTGTTATTAGAGCTATTTTCGATCGATTTTTAGTTAATAATCATATCGGAAGTATGAAAAGAATATTTTTAACTTTTTTTAAATACTATTGACATCGAACCTGTGACTTCACAGCCACAAGGCCTTTGGCAAAATATTTTTAATTTAATCCAACTCCTAGCCATCAAACAACTTCATAACTAATAATCCACTGATAACCAAAAAGTTTAATTAGTTTAGTTATTACTCTCTTGTTACGCAAGATGCTGATTGTTTTAAATTTCATTGATTTAAAAAAAAATGTAAATACTGTTGTAATCTGAATATGCGTTTTAGATGAAACTTGCTTTGTGATAATGAAAGAATACAAGTAGAAAGTTTTATGCATGTGCTATTTGTCATGGAGGTAATTTTGTCACCCCCAAATCCCCAATGTTTTACGTGTACAAAACTCAACAGCACAATTATGGTCAAAGAAAAGCAGTCCTTTTAAGAATTTCCCACCGTCCAGCACTGCTAAAATCCAAAGGCTATAGCTGCAGCAGTGAGAATCAGACGGTCCAGATTCAAAGAGGCCCCACTTGACTAAAACAACATCATAGACTTCTCCAAACTCACCTTAACTTGATGGGATTGGGAGCCAGGTGGAGCATTGAGAATCTGAATTAAAATTTTCATGAGTAATTCTACATATACTCCCAATTCACACTCCCATTTTCTACTCCATATGAGTTGGCATGTTTTGATTGCTTAATCTTATAGGGGGCCATGATGTTTATTTATTCCTTTCATTCCATCCTCCAATCAAATTTGAACACAAAAGGGAGTAAAAGTTGGGAGTTTGATTTTGGGAGTGCATCTAGTATTTTTGAATTTTCATAGGATTATGTGGCTCTTATTGTGCCTCCTCGCCACCCTTCCACGCCACAATTGGCTCCTAAGAGTTAAACCACAGAATCCACAGCACAAATTCAAGAAAAATATCACATCTTCATTCATTCAAGAATAGTGCCCAGAAGATTCGTGGAGGAGAACAATTCAAGAAGCTAAGCTAGCTAGCTACTTCCATGGCTGCCACTTCGATCTGTGCCGCCACGGGTTTCAAAGGGGGGTTCTCGGCTGCCGTGGGCGGCGAAGACTACGCGGCGCTTGCCCGGAAAATGCCGGTGTTTGTGCGCGTGGCAAGGCCGGTCCGGGCGCAGCCTATGATGAAGAATGTTAATGAAGGGAAAGGGGTGTTTGCTCCTCTTGTTGTTGTCGTAAGGAACATCGTTGGGAAGAAAAGATTCAACCAGCTCAGAGGAAAAGCCATTGCTTTACACTCACAGGTACTCTCCCTTCTCCTGCAAACTCATTCTATTCGCAATCGATTACTCATAGCTGACCGACTAAGTCATCAAAACACAATCAGCTTAGATTACTCATAGCTGACCGATTCAGTCAGTTACTCACAGTTGTCGACTCAATAAGTAAAACACAATCAACTTAGATTACTCATAGCTAAGTCGAACTTGTAACCTGATGTGTACAGGATAAATCGACCTAACCGAAAAAAAGACAATCAACCTATGTTATCTATAACTGATTAGGTCACTGAAATTTGAATTTGTAATATTGTGATTATCAAATTAATAGTCTGACAAACTGGTTCAAATTAAGAAAGTGAATAAACTATAACTTGTGATTATTACTAATCTTCAAAAAAAAATAACTTGTGATTACTAAATTAATAGTCTAACTAATTTGGATGGGTAAAATTTTCAGGTGATCACCGAGTTCTGCAAGTCAATTGGAGCAGATTCAAAGCAGCGGCAAGGATTGATTCGACTAGCAAAGAAGAACGGGGAGAAGCTTGGGTTCCTTGCATGAGAGGAAATTCCATTTTCTCCATTGACAAAATGGTCAGAATACTCTTCAAACAATGTATTTAAAGCTTTAAAGATTTCAGACCCACAACATATATGTATGTATTCCATAGGGACTTCCTATTTTATAATCTAGATGATGTACCACTTTCATCCACTTCCAAGATTAGGTCAACAAAATGACTGATAAACTGTTATGTCAAAAAGTCTGCCACATAAAGTATACTGGTGGAACAAAAGTAGGCTTCCTATAGTGTTTTTAGCCTTTACAAATGGAGTAATGTTCACATCCATGTCTGCGAAAAAACATTGTTAAACTGAGGCAATAGCTGCTGCTTTCATCTGTGCTCTATTAACATGAACTAGGGAATCATCAAGATCTACTTCTTCCTCCTGCATTAGAGAATAACATATATAAATCAAAATATTGAACAGGAAGTCTACCATGTTGATCGACACTGGTGCCTTATGTATCAGATACAACTATGCCTGTTTTTTGGGTTGTATAGGACTACAGGGTATTATTGGTAATGGATTCTAATTGTTAGCACGGTTCGAACTTAGATTGAAAGGAGTGTAACTTACCACGAAGTTACACACTAAACCCCGAGATTATATGGTATGTATGTATACAACGCAGGTAATTAGCAGGGTTCAAACTTAGATTCGAAGGAGTGCAACTTACCACAAAGTAACACCCTAAACCCCGAGATTATATGATATGTATGTATACAAAGTGGGTAGTTAGCCGGGCTTGAACTTAAATTGGAAGGAGTGCAACTTACCACAAAGTTACACCCTAAACCTCGAGATTATATGTTATGTATGTATACAAAGTGGGTAGTTAGCCGGGCTTGAACTTAGATTGGAAGGAGCGCAACTTACCACAAAGTTACGCCCTAAACCCCGAGATTATATGCCATGTATGTATACAAAGTGAATAGTTAGCAGGGTTCGAACTTAGATTTGAAGGAATACAACTTATATGTATGCATGCTATGTATACACACAAAGTGGGTAGTTATCACTTAGCAGAAGACATTGCAAAGATGAGCATGATGCAGGATGCAAGAAGTCAAGAACATGTTAGTACTCACTCTTCTTGCGTTTCACATTTCTGCATAGTTTGCTACCACAATGGCACTTGAAGGCCTTCACAGGATGACTGCGATCACCAAAATCTATACCATAGTCCTAAAAAATTAAGAGGGCATTAAGTTTCAGAGTGAAGATTGTTCGATTCAAGCACGCATTAAATCATAAGATACAGAAATATAAGTAATCATATGAAGTTATGAACATTCCTTACTGTCCATGCTCTTCTTAACACGAAAAAACATTAATGACAGATAGTATGTTTACCCAAGTCAACTCTTCCAAAGCATTAACATTCCTAGTTGTAAAGAAGGCGATCTGCAGTAAATTCAAGACGACGAGGAATGTCAGTTTTATCAAGACTCGACATAATGGATTAACAGGTCAAAAGTGCTTCTACTGGGAAATTAACAAAACGCGTACATGGTAGTAGTGATGATCTGGAGTCTCTATTTCCACAGGTATCTCAACCAAGTTGGCATCAAAACATCTAGTCAAGTGAACATATAAACGAGTAAATTTCAGTTGGCAATAGAGGAGAAAAGAAAATTAATGTAGTTCACAGAACACTGAGAGACAAAACGCAAGACAGAGGGACCAACCATCAAAATCTATACCATGTATAAACAGATAAAATACTAGATTCATGGAGGAGAGAAAGAAAGGTTGCAGAAGAAAACTTGATTTGATCATGGTCTTTGCACCATGTCATGAGGATAAGAATAGCTTACTTCAAATAGGCCTATAATGTCTTCACAATAGCCATTACTCCATTAGTAGACATTTATACAATTATCAGAACAAACATGGGCAGTAGATAAATAACCTGTGATTAATGAATCTTGCAACATTTCCATAGTGTGTAGCATCCAAACAGAGTGCTTCTTCATCCTTTAAGACTCTTTCAGAACTCCAGTCAGCATCTAGCAACACGGGATAAGTGTGCTTCTCATTAGCACTGTGCATATTTCGCTCAAATAGTTCCGTGTTGGTTACGATCTCTCCCACATACTCACAAACAAAAGCACCTTTGGGTAAGTCCTCAAGTGTTCTCACCCCCCAGCCTTTTCCATCAGGAGTCATAAAAACCTTATACATGTGAAAAAAAGCAGGTTACACAATAAGATCATAAGTACAGTTAAGATGTTTTAATTTCCAAGTAGGATACAAGGAACAGGTTCTCACCTGCAATTTCACAGTTATGCCTCGTTGAACAACTCGATTTCCACATTTTTTACTGCAACCACATTTATGCCAGCACTCTTTAATAAAGTTCCTTACAAGGTGACCCTTGCATTTTGCAGGCAAGTTTTTATCGCTTGACCTTTCAAGTGGGCAGTCTTGACAATAAAATTGATGATGCTTTTGAGGTTCACTGTTCATTGAGATGCAACTTTCAAGAAATTTTTCCTTAACTAAGCACTCTGTTGTGTAAACAAATTCACCACATGTTTCACCAGCACAAGCACATGGTATTTTTTGGGACAAGCAATCCCCAACACAACATGAGCAACAGTTGTCATCTGATATACGAGCAAGAAGAAATTTGATGCGTGCATCTCGGAAAACAGTGTTGGTAGGAATATACATGAATGGAGGTGGACGTTCATTGCTGAATTCATTTACCAAAGAAATTTTCAGCTCTTCTTCACCTTTAGTAATGTCTTCAACATAGTAAAAAGGCTTGCGTGAAGATTGTGGCTCCCAAACAACCATACTGCCGCTGGATGTAGTTGAGGATCCAAGAATTTCAGGAGACTTCCTTTTATTGTGCTCCTCAGCACCTTGACTTCTTTTACAATTGATATTTCTCATGATACAAATAGTTTCCAACATGTTTGAGCGTGGAATTATCGGAATTTGGGGTTGGACTTTGATAAGGTTACGAATTACGACTGTCCCATTAAAATACTCCGATGCAATGCAAAACATGGGTTGATGATCAGCACACCCTATGGCTTCCTGATTATGTTTAACAGGGAAAATAGTAGTTGATTGTTGTAAAGATCTTGCTTTCCCATTAGAAATGGTACCAGCTGCAAGAAAGTCCTCACACACATCTTCCATCAGCTTCAACAATGAGAATCCAGGTTGAGTAATTCTATATAATTTAACATAGTCTTCTTCCACCTTTTGCACCACAGTATCTAAACTTGGAGCACAAAAATCTGATTGTGAAGAAGGTTTGTAGATCAAAGAAATTTTCACTTCCCCTTTGAGAGTGGAAGCAATATCCAGCTGTGGTGAATCTGATGGCCCATTTTGTTTCCCCTCTATATACAAATCTTCAGAGCCTGGGAACTCCAAAAAATGTCCTCCACTTCCATTTGAAGATCCATCTTCACGTAAAAGATGAAGATTTCAACAATTACGGTAGATAACAATTGATTACTAAGCTAACGGTATATAAATTGTTAAGGCTGACGGAATGCTGGATGAAGCCAAATTTGGGATCACGAGTGTAAATTGCAAAGAAATGGATGAGAAAAACTTACCCTTTTCTGCCATGCCCAATAGAATTGGTTCAGATAATTCTAAGCATTTTTCCTCTGTAGTTGAAGTTTCAGAATATAGAAATTCACCTGCAAGTCATCAGAGGATGTACTCGTAAATGTGCATGGCAATTGCTAGAAATGTTAGAACTGAAAATTCATTGTGTGATTAAATACAGAACCATTTTTTTAAGAAAAGCAATAAACACTTGTTTGAAAAAAAGGAAAAGATAGTGCTATGTATTGTTGAAAACAGTAAGCAAAATCACTCTCAGGCAACAAAGACAAGTAGACAACTGTGAAACTAAACATTAGTATCAGTAACTTTTTCATGGTGAAGCAAGTTAAAATTTTAAAAGACCAACCACAACCTTTCTGAGAAAACATTGTTTTATTTATTTTTTAAAAAAATGACTTTTGATATAAAAAAAGAGCAGTAAAGTCAGATCAAAAGAACAATACTCCATATGAAATATCTAAATCTATCTAAAAATTCGTCAAATAATGAAAAGAGGAAGAAGTAGATGAAAGAATTATAATAACAAGAGAGATTGCTTTCCAAAGGTTAACATCATCCAGTATAAGAAAACTAGAATTATGTACTTCACTTTCCTTCTAATAAAACTCATAAGGCAAAAATACCATTGTTTTAAAGCTCTTCTTAAACTTATCAAAAACAAAATGCTAACTAGTGAAGCATTCTTTACAAAATATGGAACCATGAAACCAGAATTTGTCCACTATGAAAGTCAGAGCTACTCCTTCTCAATCTCTGCCTAAATTACCCTCGCTACTAACAGTTAACAAAAATAGATAGACTCTGCCAGAAAATAAAGTGAACTCATCAACCTATTGTATTTTCAGGAAGAAAATAAAAGGATCTAAGATGACTTTTTTTTGGATTCCTAGAGATAATATATGGAAAGACTACAGCAAGAGGAAACTGAGAACCTGGCTGGTCATCAGGAAATGGCTCATTTACAGGTATCACAGCACCAGAAATAAATTTATCAGGAGCATTTGTGTTGGAAGAAACATCAGAACTGCACACAACATTTGGATTTTCTAATAAGGAAGCAGGAGTGCTTTCGTATGTTAATCTTCTTTTAGTCATAGCCAAAAACGGAGGTGATGTTCCTTCAGTACTAATTAAACATGGTTTTTGAAAGGACACTGAATCATTTTGATCATTTTCATCATTTTCATTATCAGACAGCACTTCAATACACTCGAGTTTTTCCATGATGGGCGACGGTTTTGGGAAACTCTCTCTCTTTTCTCTGCCTTTACACATTCTTTGTGGAGGAAGAACCTGCATTGCATTTTCATCATTCCCTTGAGTTGTATAAGACCTATTATGGTTGTCCTTCTGTGTATACAGCAAACCAGCAGTTGTTTCACTCTGTTTTGAGTCAGGGTATATATGAGCAGGTGAAGAATTACTACTTCCATGTCTAGATCGCTTCAGTGGGCGGTCATCATTTTCTTCAGAGTCATCATCAAGCCAGGAAGTCAGTAGTTGGTCATCCTTCTGTTCAAGAAACAACAATGTCAATGTTCATCAGATCAATTCTGCAACAGTACAAGAGATATGGTGAAGAATTGGTCCATCAACTGAGTTCAAAATACATATATGATTATACCAGTTCACATTAACTGCAGAGTTGAAGAAAGTGAAGTTGCAAGAAATGTTTTGCAAAAACATAGAAAATCTGTTCTGAAAATCTTTATGTAATTTCAAAGTTTACACAAGTATACCTTTCGCTCGTCGTCATCTAAAATCGCCTCAACAAGAACAGCATAATTGTTATCTTCAATATGATCCCAGTTTTTGTCATATGCATCCAATAGGTTCTTGAGTATTGGTTTCACTGTTTCTGTAGAATAACCAAGTCCCTTCATTGCCTTGTACGCCCTACCAAACTTCCATCGATTATTTGGCGCCATTTTGAATGTTTGCCAATCTTGGAAGACTAACTGTAACTTTGTCCCTAAGATGGCAAAACAGTGTCCAAGCATTATTGTATATGTCTTAAAGTCAAGTTCAAAATCACTAGAACTTGTAAGATCAAACTCCAAAACTTAACCAATCTTAAAGCACAGGGGAGAGTTTAGCATGATTAGTAAATCAAGATTCTAACTTCAAAACAAATAAACAGATTTCAAAGTAAAGGTAACACATCAATAGTTATTCCGTGCAGAAAACGTTACTTGTACCAAATCTTATATCTATCTTATGCGGTTTTAAGTTCGCCAACTCCACCAAGTTAATCACAATATGATAACATTATGTCACATCACCATGTTAATCACAATGATAACATTATGTCAGATCAGAATGATCAGATTATAGAAAACATTATGCAAATATCCATTAACAAAAATGAGCTTCGGACATAGAACAACCAGCTCCGATCAACATGTTACATTGGAAAATAGAACTTGTTTACTTGAATGAACACTTATACAGCCACATAAAACGCTCAGAAACACAACCTTAAGCATAACATAAAATTATGATTTTTTTAAGAAAAAAGAAGCTCAAGCATTTCAAAATACGATGCAGCACTACAACAAAAACTGAAAAAAAAAATATTAATAAACAAAATATTGTTGGAAACGGGTTACTGTTCATCCCAATAAGCACAATGGTGCGCGGTGGGGGCCATCAAATGATCAAATAGTATGCACAAAACCCTTGAATGATCCTTAGGGTTTTGAATATGCACGTTTAATTTTGTAGAGTTCCTAAGCATTATATGTAACAGATTTTTGGAGAACAAAGTTGAAATTGTTGTTAGATTACCTCTCCTTTGGAGCTTTGATGGCAAGATTTCCTTGTAAATGAAGGAACTTTACAAAAATGGAGAAGTTAGAGAGTTTGAGAGATGGTGTAATACAAGATATTTTAATGAGTGGGATCTATATATATAGAGTTTATTTAACTTTAGGCCTCTTGGGCCCAATAATCTAAAAAGTAGGCCCAAATTTAGTGAGTTTGCTAACTCATGCTCGCAAATCATTAGAGCATCCACATCTATGGATATTAATGGGTTTTTTCAGATCAAAAAACTATGCATGAATTATTTATTAGTGTGGGATGGAGTTTTTCTTAAGTTTTTCATCTCTGCAAAACAAGTTTATTTGTGGGCCCCATTTTAATGCTAGAAGAAAGAGAAAAACAGAAATAAAGTAGCAGGTGCACGTTTCGCGCACCTGTTGCGCGCCTAGCTGGCTCGTGCATTGCACGCGCTGCTAGGCGCGTGAGTGGCTTTGGTTATTTAAAGCTACCAATTTGACTTTTCTGATAGTTGTGCAGCATTTCTTTTATTTTTAACTTTTTTTATCTTTATTTCCTTTCTCTTTCCTACATGGCTTGATAATAACCATCTAAAAACCAATATTGATAAGGATGCTCATATCGACCAAGTCAACATTGTGTATTGACCATGGTTTAGATTATGTACATACAGTTACGTATTATGTATTTTTAATTAACAAATTAGGAGCATTCAGTTATTATGTACATTTATTTAACATATTTTATAACCCAATGGGATAGCTTAAGTGACAAGTTAGCTTTCTTTGTGTGGAAGTATGTCGGGATAACCCGGGTTTAACTCTCACAAGTGACCATTAAACGGATGCGGTTGACATATATGTCACATTTTACCGTCGATTACATTGTTCACTCTTTCACAATAGGTTGCATTGATGTCTCATGATCGATTGGTCGTATTATATGTAGTTTTATTTGAGTCTATTGTTATCTTATAAAGTTATAATATCTAAAAGCAAAAGTCAAAAATAAATGTCTAAAAATAAAAATATCACTATAATTGATCATCCAAAAATTAAATAGTCTAATTTGTATTACAAACTCACCCTTTATACCCTCTACATGCATTACCCATCTCACAAAATAACACAAAGTTCAAAACTTCAAATGCTCCTTTACACATTACATAAGTTTTACATGGATTTTGAATACCCTATCAAATCATCAATTTCTCCAAAAAAAACCCTAAGATCAACATTCCAACCAAAAATAAAATAAAATCAAAGCTAATAATGGTAGTTTTTTGTCATGTAAACCATCAACAGAAGCTAACACTGGCCTATTATTCTATAGTTTTCAGTGGTCGCGAAACGATGTAACTTTTAGCAAGAAAACGCTATGAACACTAGGATCATGTAACGTGGCTACTTTTGTGTGTGTAATCGGGGGATAAAGAGCTGCAAATTCATCTAAACTTTGGCGAAAACTGGGATGTTGCAGAAGTATCGGAGTTCTTTAATGCTGTTACTTCTTCATTTCCTGTACAATTTGGATCGAAGGATAGGACTACGGCTATGGATAATAGCAGTAGCAATGGCAAAAGCCTGCAGAGACAACAGGGTTGATTGGAAATGAATATAGTATAAACCGTCATGAATGTTTGCCATTTTCATGATAGGTACACTTTCCCGGGAGCCCTGCAGAATCAAAATTTAGGGGATTATTTTGTGTTTTCTCCCATTTTCGTGTACCCAACTTCGAGTAAGAAAAACAAACCCGAGAAGCCTAAATTCGAAGGGGGATATAAAAAGGCGGGGGGCTAAGGGTATGAGAAATGAGATGATTTACTGATAACTGACCTGTATAAAAAGATCAATAGTTTTGCAATCTTCAGATAGGCCTGTTTCTGATAAATCGTCCGTTTTGTTTGGTCTAGTGTTGAGAACAGTTAGTGGACACCCGAGGTCCCATCCTCCACACTCACAATGCCCTCCCGAACTCCACCTCTCGAGTAGGCTAGAAGGGCCGCCATTTCTGGTTCTCGGCCCGCCATGAAAACCAGCAGGCACTACGACATCCATGCTCGTTGAGCACTCACTGCTACTAAAAGAAGGATTCTCGGAGTGTATTGAGGTCTCCAAGCTAGCATTTTTCTGCCCCGTCCTGGATTTCTTGAGAAAATTCAAGCCCCACCCTCCGGTTTCTGCTTTCTTCGGGCTGTTGCATACATGATCTCTCACAACCACAGCAGCCAATTCGAGATTAGGGAGAAATACGGTTTCTGCATCACTAGCAACACCCGAATCGGGACTATTATGGGATTCCATCCAAGCATTTTCCTCGTGAATTGCATTTGCTCCACTAAACTTGTACAAGCTTCTCTGCTTATACGTGTGGACTGCCCTAAACGCATCCGCCACTCTCTTCACTAGTCTCTTGTTCTTTCTGAGAGTGTGACTCGAGGTTTGTGTATCATCCCCGAAGCCATCACCACAACCGTACAGCACAAATTGCCTCTCGAGAATCTGTGACTTATGCGAGGCGAGTGTAGACAAAGTAGACACTGTCATTCGACCCACAATACTCGATTCCCCGTTGCAAACAACACCCTCTCCTTTGGCACCTGATCTCGAATGAAATATGTAAACATAATCCAAAAACTTATCATCGGTCGAGTTCACCTTGAGCAAGTCAGCTACATATACCTCCTCCTTACCATCTGTCGAGAAAACGTAGTGTGGTAAACCGTTTCTCCACGTGATCTGAAGCATTCCTTGAGAAATAGCAGAAGAAGACGATTGATCTGAACAGGTAGAGTTTGTACTTGACATTGGAATAAGACTTCTTTGCTCGGGTAGGGATTGGTATCCGTCATACCCAACCGCCCTCTCCCGCTGCAGATTCTGTGATGAACTGGAATTAAAATCACCAAACGAGCTCGGGGAATCAGAAAATGCTGGTTCTTTAACATCAAGTAAATTTGTCTTCCCCGAGTTAACATCGAAATCCAACCTGCCCAATTTGACAAGTAACGGGCTTTTTAGGATGTTCACCATACTCTTGCTATGCGTTATTGCACCAACGATCCCGTCCCCTGTAGAGTTAAGCACAATATTTTCAGCCCCACTCGCCAAACCGATCATATTGCACATACTGCCATTGCTATTACCTTGTAAATTCAAGTTGTGAGGTAAAACTCTCATTTTTGACGAAAAACTGGCTAACGATGCTCCATATGCATGCTCGTTTATCAATTTAAGGCAACGGATTAAATGTCTTTCGTCAAAGCTTATTATATGCCTCGGGAGCTTCTTATCTAGACCATGGACGAACAATTTCTGATCCCCGAATTCAACAGAGCAGGAACCCGATGTGTTTAGAACAAGTAGGTGGTGTGGCTCTAACCTTTTAATTAGCACATCTGACAAACCATTTTCTTCTGTCGATTCTAAGCTATCGTCCATGAATTTCATCGAATCTTCTGTCACCTGACCCTCTTTGGCCTCTTTTTTACTTTCCATATTATACCTCGAAGACAGCAGCAAACATTTGAAGCAAGGCAAGCACTTCCCAGTTCCCGCTTTGCCCTTACCTCGTGAATAAGCTTAAACTGACTTTCTCGCAAGCTGTGACCCTAATATTCAAGAGACTCTGAGCAAAAATGGCATAAAGAGTTCTTGTCAATAATTTAAACCAAAATTCCAACATAATATCATTTCAAATATGTTAAAGGTAAGAGCAATACTAAGGAAATGAAAGTGTTCTACACAAAGAAATTTCTCTTCGTGTTGATCATGTATTGTCACGAGAAAGCTATCCATCGAGACACCACATAGAGACAAGCTAATTAAACACAGCATTAGTTGTAACTTATCAAATCCCCAATTTCATGGTGATTTGTACAAATGCAAAGGAACGAATCAAAAAAAAAAAAAAACATAAACTTTTCAACTGAAAGGAGTTTCTATTTCCAGAAAGGTTTCTCTTACACCTAAACCCTTAAACTCAGCAAAACTCTAAACCATCAAGAAACTAGCAATATTCATTATCAACATGCTATTTCTTATTTCTAACATCTGGGCAGAAACTTGCAGACAGCTAGCCAAAAGAAAGAACAGTTCTGAAAACTGAAAAGTTTGCATAATAAACACACACACACATATACATATATATACATACACTGATACACATATGCACTCCAATGATCTATGATGGGAGCTGTTAAACAAGAAAACAAGCAGGATATGCAATCTGTATAAAAACTGCAACTTTTAGATGCACAGAGAGTCAAGAAAGTGTCTAATAATTTCAAATCTCTGCTCACCTAAAAATTTTTATTGAAAACTGCAGTGCCCACTTCAATTTCTTGACCCAAATAGCAGCCTCAGCTTCTCCTCTCCTTCACAAGCAACTGGAACCCAATAAAGACACCATATTGCTGGTCAGTTTCAAGAATAAAAGCCTAAGAGAGGACCATTTCACCACCCAAAAAGTCAATTTTATACATTAAAAAGAACGAAAATGAGAAGAAAAAATTAAAAAGAAGATAACTTTACCAACTTGCACATGGAAGAAAGAACCCCACCACATCAACTTCGTCTGCAACTAAAAACAACTCTTCTTAAAGGCTTTCAACAACAAACGATGGAAAAAACATTTCTTGCAGATTCTAGAAGAAGCAGCAGCCAAACTGGGAGAAGATGTAGACAGAAAAGGGAAGAAAATGGAAATGATTATTCACTAAAACTGGGGTTAAGGTTAGGCCTAATGATGCCTTAAGCCACGACTGGTTTTGTGGGAAAAAATGAAATGGTATAATCATGTTTAGAATATCCATCCACACCATATATATGTCAGAATTTAGACTGTTAAAGTTACAGGTGGGACACAACAGCCTTGCATTTCCATAGATCCAACTGAGTCTTTCTTTTTCCAATGCAGGTAGGAAAAAAGAATTACCCGAGAATCCAGTCACTTGATTGTTAACTTGATAATTATAAATTTACAGATTTAACTCTTAGCCAAAGTAGCATATTTGTTTTATTGATTTGAGCTAAATTCAATTTACCAGCAGGGATAACCCTAGTCAAGTTCATTACACTATTGACATGGTAACCTATATTATAAGTTAAACTCATAACGAGAGCAGTTTATTGTCCTTTTTAGTTTGAGTCAGTCACTATGTGTAATGTAGGTTAGTTTACCGGTGCAGACAATTCCAATCAAGTTATTTAGACTATTAACTCGATAATCACAATGTTACAAGTTTGACTTTTAACGAAAGCGCCATATTGGCCTTCTTAGTTTGGCTTTGTCAGTTATGAGCAATCTAGGTTGGTTTACCCAAGCAATTTACTAACAGGAAACCCAATCAAGTTGGTCAGGTTATTGACATTGTTTGAGTCGATAACTTGGTAATCACAAGGTTATATGTTTGACTTTCAATGAAAGCGCCCTATTGCCCTTCCGATAAGCTATGAGTAACCTATGTTGGTTTACTCGAGCACTTTACTGTCAGGACAACACAATAAAGTTGGTCAGATTATTGACATTGTTTGAGTCGATTAATTATGAATAATCTAACCTCAACCTTTAACGAAAGTGATTTATCGACCTCCTTAGTTTCAGTCGGTAAATAGCAAATTTTTGTATTGGCTCAAGCCATGACTTTTCTTGAGTGGAACAGTGGGAGTAAGAGTAAATGGGCAGTAGGCAGAGGGCACTGGCTGAGCAGTTGAACACTACCAACGACAACAAATGCAACCAAACAAACTAAAAGGACACGTTGCAAAGACAATAATATAATAGGCAGACATACCACATTAAGTCTTTGATTCCTAACCTATGATTTTGAAAAACATGTGACTTCCCTTTAGATATCTACCACTATATGTATTTTATTATTTATATAATTCAATTTGTGGGTACATTATAGAGATCTATGTGGGCAAGCTAAGGTCAAGGACAAACTTTGAAAAAGTAAGCTAGTTTGTATAAAGTATTCTTTTTGCTTTACTTAATGGGATGATGGCAAGAACTTCTATATTATTTTATGAGTTAATACCACAAATGGTCCTCTGACTATTGGGTAGTACTCCTTTTAGTCCTCGACTTTCAATTCGATCACAATGGTCCTTTGACTTTTATTTTTGACGCACAAATAGTCCTCTTTTAATATTTCTGTTAAATAGGTGTTAAATCTAGGGGTAATATCGTCAAATTGATTATATTATTATGATTACTTCATTTTAATAATTATATGACAACATAATTAATTTCAAACATTATTAAACATTAAGTTAATAAATATAAAAACAAAATAGACGTGACAAATTAAATAAAAATTCATGATTAATGTCCGCAATTTAATTTGTAATTGATTAATTATATTAATTCAACGGTGGCGGCCTTCAGTTATGTCCCAAACAAAATGTTTGATCGATTAATGAAGAGTGAAAAATATTTATTGGCCATTATGAACAACCATGAAAATAATGGAAGCAAGGTTTTTGAAAAAAAAAATTCCATTTTAATCTGTTGGTTAAATTAAATCAGATAACTCTAATATTAAATCTTCATTTTGTACGCATAATTACGAGATGTAAGGTGCATTATTTTTTATTTAGGAGTATTTATATTTGTTAATTGTTTCAATTATGTTTGTTGGTGAAAAATTCTAAACATTTTTATTTTATGATCATTATATATATCAATTTGACGATAATACCCTAAATTTAACACCTATTTAACAGAAATTTTAATGGAGGACTATTTGTGGTCAAAAATGAAAGTTAGAGGACCATTTGTGGTCGAATTAAAAGTCAAGGACTAAATGGAGTACTACCTCAATAGTCAGAGGACCATTTGTGGTATTAACTCTTATTTTATTCTTTAAATAATAATAGGAATTATACTTAAAATATGTATCAATGAAAATTGTGTGGTGCTTATCAGACATCGGTATGAGTATTTCAGTATTCGGTATAACTTCAAAGTAAATAGGAAAAGATTTAGATTTACATCGAGTATTGACGTATTGTTAAGGCAATAGTTTTTCGTCTTTTCCTATTCATTTTAGACCGTTTTGATTGCACTGGAGACATCAATATTAGTATTTTAGTATGTGGTACAACTTCAAAGTGAATAGGAAAAGATTTAGATTTGTATCGGGTATTGACGTATTGTGAAGGCAATAGCTTTTCGCCTTTTCTTATTCTTTTTTATACCGTTTTGATTGCACTGAAGGCATCAGTATCAGTATTCGGTACAACTTCAAAGTGAATAGGAAAATATTTAGATTTGCATTGGGTATTGACGTATTGTGAAGGCAATAGCTTTAATTTTCGCCTTTTCCTATTCATTTTTAGACCGTTTTGATTGCACTGAATACGATAGCAATCGATACTTTATTTTGCTTGTGAATCAAATAATAGATAAAAACTGTTTTGTGAGTGAAATTGTCATTTTGCATTTTGTGTTTGGATTTTTATGATAATTGAGGTTTTGTCAGAAAATGTAGTATAACCATAGTCATAGGGAAATGTCAGAACCTATATTGATTTTACGTAGTTCATAAATAACAATATATCGTGAATTTAAATTTTCAACAAGTTGTTAAATAGTGAACCTACTGTATGATGTGATAATAATGCATAAAGTTCAAATTTTGAAAATGGTCAAATATAGTTGCATAAATCATCTACATAATTTAAAAATTTCCAAGTGGCTTACAGTTAGCCCCCCCCCACCCCCCCAAAAAAACAAAAAACCCTCCCAAAAAAGAATTTTAAAAATAAATAATTTTTATAAGTATTCAATTCATTATAGTATACTCATATATTTCTATATTAATGATAAACTTTATGTTACTATATAATTCTTGGAATATCATTCTTGTGTAATAGGTCGTAATAGGTCGCAAACTCATACTAGAGAGGTTAATCGAAAGGGTACGGTATTGACAAAAAATAAATTCGTGACATTATAGTATAATAATTATAATTCATCGATCTGACTATCACTTTCGAGTCTAGATTGAAGTTATTTAGTTTGATATTATGGTATATCACGAGTACTTTAAAGTAGCCACCATATCATTAAATTAAAAAGTTCATAAGAGGTGAATCAATATTATTAATTATTTGTTAGCTAAACATGTACTAGGAGGGAAGCTAAGTATCATGTAGACTACTTACATTCATGAATGTAGGTGAAATCAAAATATATAAAATTAATACTACTTAAAAACAAAACTAATTACCCGTAAAGACTATTAATTCATTAAAATAATTAGTCTCATAAAATGCATTTAAACTATCAATTAAGTTGCATGGATCCCATCTCATTATAATGCACAACCTAACCCACACGCTTTCTCTAAGCATTTCTAAATGTAAGTTTTTTTTTTCTTAAAAAAAATAATGCAACACGAAATAGTAAAAATGACGACTACTATATATAAAAAGGGTGATGATCTCACATGAAGAATATGATCTGACCAGTGGATTGATTGTGCGTCTCGTAATTTACTTCCGCGGTGACTCTAGATGCGGGGTTTTGCGGGTTTAGAATTATTCCGACAAAGTTGGATCACCTAAGTTTGAGAAAAAATGTGATGCCATTTTTTTAAATAAAATAATAATATTCTATAATAACAAATAGTAAAAATAAAGGGGCAACCTCAACCGAGTTGATTTGACCGTTGGTTTGGAAACCACAATGTGTTGGTTTATCCCTTACAGTCCTTTGCTAACTAAGGTTAGTTACAAGGTGGGCTTCACTCATAGCGCACAAATGGATAGTAGTTGCGTGCTTTCCCATAATTAAAAAAAAAATCGAATCCCATCAATTTGCATTGGCTGATCTGTATAACTTGTAACAACTACGCGGTTACACTTATAGCGCAAGTGTGTTATATATAATGAGCTTAATTAAGAGGGCGTTGACAATAATATAATCAAACTCATAACCTTCTAGATATGAGAATCATGTTCTATACTACTCACTCCTTCCGGGGCAATACTTATATATAATTTTGATCAAATATTCAAGTAATCATCCCATATATCTTCATAGCTCGCTGCAGAATAATAATTATCTTAAGTCATGGCGCAATCATACATTTGAGGACAGAAATATATATTAGTTCTTGATGAAGAAAATAGTCAAACTACAAATGATATATAATTCCATAGTGGAGTACTATGGAATTGGTGGAAGTATGTAGATGCATGCAATAGCTTTATAATGATATGATGAAAATATAATAATTATATATATCACGAGCTTTGTTTTGCACCTGATAAATAATTAATATTATGCAATTAGGGGTTGTTAATTAGATGGGTAGATACCATACAAGCATCCTATGCTAATAAAAGGGAACAAAAACTATGAGTTAAGTTTGAAAAAAAAAAAAGACCTTAAAAAATAAGTAATTGGAATATAAATTTACATACTAATATGGTGTTATTAAATCGTTATCAGTGTCATGTTGTATTTAGTATAAACATGCAGGTTTAACGTGTTATACAATTAGGTATAACACTACGAAACCACTTGCGTGAGACGGTAAAAGTTTATGAACATATTATATTCAAGTATAAATTAAAATTTTTAGATTTTTTTTATATCAACATTCTGAAACACCAAATTTTGTGGATGAGGTTTAGGGTTTTCAAATTTCAATTTGTGTAGGTATATATGTGTATGTTTTTTGACATGATTTGAAGGTAAAGAATTGTTACTGAATTAAACAATTTGACACGCGAAAACTCTTAAGTGATGAAAATAAAATTTGTTTTGTTGGCTATCACCGTTGAAAGATACTCATACATGTACAATCACCATTAAAAGGAATAAAAGCAACTGACAATTGGTAAGTATATTATTGATTGTAAGATCGAAATAGATAAATTTCTCCCATAATGAAATACAAATTGGCATCCTCCAATTGCAACTAGATGATGAAAATCGATCAGATCAATACAGAATGTGAGACAATAATAGTTCTGGGATGTCATTTTGTGCAAGTGTCATTCTCCTTAAACAACACAAAAAGATTCTCTTATTTTCTTTTACAGAAATTCATAATCGTTATCTGAATGTGCCCTTCGAGTGAAACTCGCCATATGACCTTAATTACCCAGTAAATAATTATAAGAAGATAAACTATCCTATGTTATTTATAGTTGATCGATTTAATTAAATCAACAAAGTTAATAAGTGGTTTGACCTAAATTAAATTAAGTTTGAGTTATAAAAGTGAGATGAAAACAAAACTATGGCGGCACAGATAGTGATGAAGATGTTGTTTGAAAGTTGGGCAATCCCATTGGGTTAATTCCATTTTGCCCAAATTAAAGTCGTCCCACTTTCCCAGTGATCCACTTAGCTTCAACGTCGCAAGTGCTTAGTGTTAGGTGAGTCATCATACCAAATTCTTCAACACTGCTAAAAACTATGTGTCTGTCTACTTCACTTCACTGTTCGAGATCAACTTGGTTGGAACGTGAACATGGGGCTTATTAAGGACATCCTCGATGAAAGATCTTTTTGCTTTGAGTTAACTTCAACCATATGTGTTAAAAATTAGTTAAAATGATATTTTAAGTTATCAATTTGAAGCAATATTTTAAATGGGTTTGCTCTCGATTTAGGGCAAGTCTCAAGTTATTCTAGGTGAGGTTTAATTTGATATATTATACACTCAAAACGGATAACGGGTGAATGAGAAAATAGTATTCAAAGCATACACATTGATTTGATAAAATTAGGGTTCGATGAGGAGGATTATTTTAAGTAGCCTAAGTTGCACATTAGGAAAAAATGTGGATTCATTTGCATTAGTGTAATACATTTTAACTTTTTAAGGAGTTTGAACTGTGTGGTGCAGAGATCCATTCTCGTGTGCTGGTGCAAATCAAAATCTCAAAAATGAGCTTGGCAGGATAAGCCCAAAAAAATAATAAAATCGTTGAAAGCAGTATATTTGAGAGCTACATACTAAAATTTTGTGTTTCCTTTATGTTGTGATATTTTTTGATGAATTTTTGTTTTGGTAAAACTCATCTCACTCATGCACATACATAGCGAGTTGTGTGCACCCATAGGGCGCAAGAAAGCGTGACAACCATATTTGATGAGTTGATAATATAGGAAGAAATTAAAGGAATGTTCCCGTACATTGTAGTTGCTCTAATAATGATGAGATACTAATAAAAGTTTGACAAGAAGATGTATGTTACGTTGTCGTGTTGTTATTAACTTTTTAGTTTTTTTTAAACTCATATTGAATTAACTAATAATAACATATTACATTAAAATTTAGTAAAACTTGTCAATTAAGTTGTAAAAGATTTGGTTCTTTAGCAAAATCTTTATTAAAAAAAAAAAGACTCAAAATATTTATTAATAGAAACATAAGCTAATGTATATGTATAGTACAATCAACAATTCAATATATCATATTTTGTGGTAATGAAAATTGGATTCCAACCTAGGAATAAGTTCAAAATTCTATAGGTAAAAAAGCAATACATCAAAGAAACGTGCCAAAGATTCTATAACGATGGAATATTATTATTTAGAAGTCAATATATGGTGAATAACACTATAAATGTTATAAATTTAAAACACGACCTACTTTACTTTAATTTAATTATGGCAACAACTCAGACCCGGTACTCTAAAATACCATTTTTCGTACAAGTATCATATTACATTTGGGTAGCTTTATGTTATTATCACAAGGGTGGACTAAATTTGAGTGGAGTTTGAAAAGAATGGAAGATGGATGGGAATTGAATGCAATGAAGTGATATGCATGGTATGTTGAGTACAATGAGAGACCAATTTTGAAAGCAATGTTATTAAAATCTAACCGTTAATTAAGCCCATGATGATTAAAATCTGAATTGGTTCAACAAGGTTGTTGATAATGAAAGTCCTTAGTGGCTTGAATGTATTGTACAATGTCTTGCCTACCACCACCTGCACCAAAACTACTACAAATCTCAAATACAAGTCTAGCATCTGTGTTTAATGATCCGTCAAAATTTGTCTGGATTAAACTCATCACTCGTGAGTGCAAATATAAATAAAAATAAAGGTAGCATGTTATTAAACAAATGAACGAAAGTGATATATAACAACATGATAGTAATATATCAAACATGCCTAACAATTTCTAGAGATGTCAATTTTTTTGACGTGCAAGGATTAGGGATGGCAATGGGTCGGGTGTGGGTCGGGGAGAGCTACATCCATCACCCGACCCACCTTTTAAGTTCTCCACCCACCCCCACCCCCAACCCGCATCGGGTGGACTTTTTTAGAATCCATCCCCACCCCCACCGGGTGCGGGTGCCCACTACGGGTACCCACCACTTATCAATTTATTATTTTTTTTTCAAAAATAATACGGGGTATCAAAATTACTTAGACATAATTAAACAATAAAATTCATTAGTTATACTAAAACATAAAATAATAGAAATATTATAATATAATAACTAAATTGTTAATTTAAAAAAATAAATTTAGTAGTTTAGATATGAAAATACTAAAACGTTACCCAAAATTATTGAAACTTTTATAATTAACTATATACTAGTACTACTTATTTTACTATTATATATATGTATACACACATGGTGGGTCGGGTGGGGTATAGGCGGGTTTTGTACATAAAACCCGAATCCAACCCGACCCACCGCGGATTTACATTTTTAAATCCACCCCCACACACCACCCACTATCACCCAAAAAAACCCGATCCCAT